>JASDQU010293519.1:11104-24608 GCA_032191745.1 Picea mariana
GGAAATTCCCTTCTTCCACAGGGTTTTAAATTTACATTCCCGCTAAGGTAGGTCCGAGGGGTCGACAGGACTTCAACATTTCAGCAAGTCCTACCCTGATTCTCATGAAAATTCCTATCCCATGACTCTCTAGTGGCTAGGATGAGGTGAACAGAGGACCACTTGGAAATAGGGATTCACATAGAGACAATACATAATTATACCTCTAATAATTCAATACAAAACTCATTCATAACCATATACATGTATGAAAATACACGCAGAGTATGAAAATACTTATCAGAAGACCATAATTTGTGAAGAGAGTGCTGAAAGGGGTGCATGTTTCATCCCAAACATAGGCACAACCACTTCTGATGGATTTATGGTTGGCCACGCCTGAGCTAGACCATGATGCTCTGAGAGAGACTCTTTCCTCTTGCTCAATGACAGTCGAGGATGAAGGTTACTCTCCTCCTCCTACAATATCTTGGCAAACGGTTTTCTCTATAAAAAACAAGAAGGTCTGCTCAAGTACTTCCATAGTCACTTGTCAGCCTCATTTATCAGATTGTAACAAAAAACCTTGCCCGTGGCTTCTTCTTCCTAGAACAATCTTATTTCCCAGTTCTTCCTCGAACCAGAGAACTACAAAATGCTCTTTTGACTCTGCTCTCTTCACAGATCTGCGTGCTCCCCCTTTCGCCTCTGCCCATGAATTACCTCTTCCTTTCCTTTCCCAGTGAGGTTGTGTGGGTTTGAATCCCCAACTCGTGGTCAGGCCTAGAAGCCTTACAGATGGGTACTCTGCCCCATCTCCTCATTAACTCTTTAGGATGGTCGTCCAACTACCAGCGTGACTGATAATTTATTTCTGGGTCAGAGGATTGTTGACCAATTACACCCAGTAGGTACTAGTTTGGTGAGGGTCATCTCAACCATTCTTGTTTTCCCTCACCATCTCTCTCATAGCATCCATTGTCTATCTTGGAAAACTCCCCCCTTTCAGCAGTTGTGCAACACATATCTAATTTCTATTAATAACAAAAAAATTCATACATTGACCCTTTTATACAAAGTTTCATCAAATCAAATATTCACACATATTTAGTCTACCATATTCTCTTGGCCAGTTTATAGTTATATTTACAAACTAGGGGAAATAGGGGTATCACAATTCATGACAGCTACGACGATGGTCTTGCGAAGTAGAATGTAATGACGGAACCTTTGGATAGCATGGACAGCTACCAAAGCCATTTTATCAACATGTGTGTAGTTGAGTTACGCTCTGACCAAGCCTCAACTAAGATTGTAGATAACATGCTCCTTGAGCGTGTCATCCTCTTGGACCAATACCACACCAATAGTATACTCTGCTACAACCAAGTACAACAAGAAATCCTTTCCATAATCTAGAGGACCGAGAAGAAGGGCGGACGTTAGAGCACATTTCAACGCTTCGAAAGAGAGTTGATCTACTTCATCCCAATAGAATGGGACCCCTTTTTCCAAGAGACGCATAAAACCTTTAGTAATCTCAACATAGTTGTCAACAAACTGTCGAAGAAAGTTAGCTTTCCCCTGTAGACTTTGAAGTTGGGGGATTGTGCGCGGGGGAGGCAATTGAACTATTTCCTCAACCTTCAAAGGATCGAACATGATCCCTTTAGTGGACACAATAAAACCTAAAAAAATTCTCGATGTTACACAAAAACCACACGTATTCGTATTTAGTTGAATCTAGTAGTAGAGACACCTCTCAAAAATAAGTCAGAAGTGGGTGGAATAATCAGATCTCTTACGAGAATGTGATGCCATATCATCAAGATACACCTCGACTATATGCTTGAGGTCATGGAAGGAGAACGACATGGTCCACTGGAAAGTGGCTCCATCATTCTTGAGGCCAAAAGTCATTTTCCTATATGAAAATGTGCCCCATGGAAATATAAATGTCATTTTATGTTGATCCTCGGGTTTGATCTGAATCTGGTTGTACCCAGAAAAATCGTCCATAAAATAAAAGACTTCATATCCCGCACATTCATCAATAATCTGATCAATGAATGGGGTTGGAAAATTATCTTTCGAGAAATATTTATTCCGGTCACGAAATTCCATACACATGAATCGTACCTCTTTTTTGTTGACAGGATCAGGGTTTGACACCCATTTCGTCAATTACACTAGATAGATGAAACCAGCCTTAATGAGTTTCTCTACCTCATCCTTGACAATCATTTCCTTGTGAGGATTGACTAGGTGAAGCTTTTGCTAAACGGGATTAGCATCGGGATAAGTCACAATCTCATGTTCGACTATACGAGGGTCAATGCCTGGCATCTCTTCATAAGACCAAGAAAAAATGTCACAAAACTATTTAAATAATTCAGTGTATATCTTAATCTCCTCAGAGGAACAATATGCTCTAATGAAGACATTTTCAATGATGTTAGGGGTTCTAGATATGTCAATTGGAATTTTTTCAGCTATACTCGCCATGTTTCCCTCGGCATAGATTTTGTGCATGGCCAGAGGGTTAACAGAGCAAGTGGCATCTCCATTCATGGTCATAGTGAACTCTCATGCTTCTACTCTCCTCAGCTCAGGTAAAAAATAAGATCTATGGTGAATATCTTCCCAAGGTCTATCTCGCCCATTCATTTCCTCCAAAATGGCCTCGTCGGAGGGAAATACCAAGTCCAAAGGATTGTGAGTAGTAAGAGAGTCTTGAGCCCAAATAGGCTCAATAACAGGATCTAACTCCTATGGGGGAGCCAAATTGGGGTTGGTCAAGGTTTGCTGGACAATTTTGTACACAGCCTCAATAGGGGATAGTGGCATAGCCATTCCAGGATGCCCTACCCCTTCCATTGAAGCCAATGGGGATGGTAAATTCCACGTTTCATTAAAATAACTCGTTCGAAAAGAAGCTACTTGAAAGATTGTAGCCTTCGGTTGATCAAGGACAGTCAAAATAAACTTGACATCATTAGAAGGTGGCAGATAATCAAAATTCCCCATTAGAGATGGAAACAATCTGACACCTAAGTTGAAGGTACCTGGTTGCGGGTTGTCAATCATCGGGACCACAGATGCCCCCGATGATGAGAAAAGGATAATTCATCAATGGTTATGATATGAACTTCATGAGGAAAACATAAGACCCAAAAAATGGTGGATACAAGCACTGTCATAGCATAGGTCAAACTTCGTCCTAACAAAAGATTATAGTCGAGAGGTGCATCAACTACTTCTACCTAGATGCACACATTGTTTCCCTCCAACTGCATGAGAAAGGAGGGGATTATGCCATGTGGTCTAAAATAATAACCGTCAAACGCAGTTAACAACATTGATGATGGAGACAACTTAGATTGGTCAATGACCTTCCAACATGCCAAAGACATCACACAAGTTGAGGCAACTTCGTCTACCATCGTACCGAAAATGTTTTGTGTCAATGATTTCATGGCATAAACCACTACTATCTGAAAAGTGACATGGTGATGCAGACGAGGTTTATAATTGGTACTGTAAAAAACAATCAATCCCTAGTTAGCAGTCTTGGCAACACCCAAGGCATACAACAATGCTTTTCTCTATGAGGGGAAACTCTGGAGAACTTCAAGAGCAGACATCGCACAAGGAGTTTGTGCTAGATCCTTCATGAAGACATAGTTTTGAGAAGCCCCTGCATTTGTGTTGTGAGAATATTTCTTAAACACACCCTTGTCAGCAAATTCTGGAATTCCATAATTGTGATCCCTAGTCTACATATGAGCATATGATCTCATCATGTATACGTTTGTGACTTCATTATTAGCATTAAGTATGGGGGCTCCCTGATTTCCTCGGGGCACATTTGTGGATGAGGAATCTTGAGCAATATTTTTCCCTTGTGGGAAAGGGTTAGTTAACACAGCAGGCTATTGTTGTGCCAAGATCTTTTGGGCTTCCTCAAGCCGAGGGAATTGGTGATTCAATTGATCATCCGTATAAATATTACACAGAAACTTCACCTTCTTCTTTTCATTTTTACCCTCACTAGCATTATTCACATCCTTTTTATCCCCCTTACCCTTTTTGCCTTTGGATTTTCTCTTTCCCTCGGGTTGTTGGTTACCCTTGGGATTCATTGACTACACGTTGTGTATGTCTGACATTTGGGTTACAGGGGCAACTGAACCAGGAGTTGGTTTGCCCACAGTCCGTTAAATTGATAACTATTGCAACTGGTTAGTCAACTAATCTGTGAGATTACTTTGTGTTAAGCCTGCTATACCATCGGCATGAGGCCCATAATTTTGTTTTGTCTTGTCAAAAGTCAATCATAATGCATCTGGGAGAATCTTGTATAGCATACCGGATTGAGAGTAAATTAATTCCAGTTGTCGGTATATCATAATATCCT
This sequence comes from Picea mariana, assembly GCA_032191745.1. Taxonomy (NCBI): domain Eukaryota; kingdom Viridiplantae; phylum Streptophyta; class Pinopsida; order Pinales; family Pinaceae; genus Picea; species Picea mariana. The sequence goes on from JASDQU010293519.1 coordinate 15,501, forward strand.
CTTCTTTGGAAAATACTTCGGAAGTTGCAATGTCTTTCGAGACACAAGGCACCAAGGACTTTAGGAACCACTCGAGAAAAAATATGGGAGGGACCTTTACTTTGATCAATTTCTTTCGGCAATTCCATCCTCATATGTGATCGAAGATATGGACAAATTTTGTTTGTTCGAAGTTGGCCAGAAAATCGATGTCGGCATCGTAACTCACCAGTAACTGCAAATAGTTTAAGAAAACCATTTCTAGGTCATTAAAGTAAGAATACTTCGAGCTATCGAGATCGATATACCACTTCTTAGCACCCCCTATGAGAGTGCGCTGAAATAAATGAAACTGAACAGAGTCATCCTTCAACAAGTTGGAGGAAAAACATAAATGAAACTTTGTGACATCATCACCTGAATATTCACCGGTCTTGCCTTCAAATTTAGGTATGTCTACGGAAAACTTAGTTGGCATGGGTGGCCAATGTGGATCATGAAAAATTGGATCATTGAACAACCTTGACAAATCTGGAAAATGAAGAGTTTCCAAGAAAGGTAACATAGGTTGTGGTGGATTCAAAGGAAAAGAGGAGCTTGGGTTTTGACTGGCACCAAGTTGCCAGGAAATTTTTTCTTGTCGACCAGGGTTATGGTAGAAATCATGGTTTCCTTTGCTAGTAAAGGGAGTTTTCTCTTGATTCTTCATCATCGATGGATTCACATAATTATATGACATACCTTGGGTAGGGACCTTGGTTGGGGATTCCCCCAACCGATCCTCCTGGCATAGGACCTTGGTTGGGGATGCCCCGAACCAATCCTACTAGCATAGGTATTGAACCCTGCTCGGGGTTCCACTCAGCGTGGGAGGGTTTTCCCCCGATGGACATCCCTTGCAAAGGAAAAGAGCCCTGCCGGGGATTTTCAAGACCTTGAGAGGAGAAATCTCATGTTATCACTCCATGTGAAGGAACGAATCCCTACATAGGGTTGGGTTGACTAAAGACGGGCTTGCCCCCTGAAGAGAACATGGATGATGAGAAAGTGTTTTTCTTTTGAAAGTTCCAAACAAAGAAAAAGGCATAGACCCTACTGGAGTCATATAGGACCGAGGCCCATGACTCCCTCCACTAAACAAGCTAGAATTGGTATCAAGCCCAAACGATTGCTGGAAAGTACCTCCAAGTGAAGGGGACGGAGGAGGGATATGACCCCCACTATAAGGGATAGCATTAAATGGAGAAGTGGTGCCTGTGAAGGATCCTTGCAAGGGAGCGCTAGAACTCCCTTCCCCTAGACCAACAGTCTATAAAGTATAGTAAGTTAAAGTTGAGATAGAGTCGAAAACCATCATATTGTATGAAAAGGGAGCACCATACATGTTTTGTATAGAAGGAACAGTGGTCATAGTCATTAAGGGGATTGTGCCACAGCCAGAAGTTGTAGGTTTCTGGTTAGCCATAGTCCTTATAAGTGGAGGTGGGGGAGGGGGCATGACACCCCCTCCCACGAAAGTCGGGATGGGAGTATGAGGACTCCCAAAAGAGGTAGAATTAGTTGCTTCCATCACCAATATTCTAAAAAAACTATGCTCATGTGAAGTCACCTCATGAGGGACTACCTGAATAAGGAGTGGTGTTGATAAATCAGTGATAAGAGGGTTTTTGGGCCTGAAGCCTTCAGCTTTGAGGTCAAAAATAGTGGACTCCTTTGGTGCAAGTATATCTTCTCTAGGAGCAGGCTTGGGAACAACTTTCAGTGGACCGATCACTTAAAATTAACCCTCTTGATCTAGCATTCACCTCAATGGTGGCAGAGGTGGCTTCAAAGTAACCAGCGGTAGGCCCTGAAGCCTACATGAAAGGAGGAGTTGTTGAAATTCCACCTTGTGAAATGATCAACTGACACTCTAAGGTTAAGCTAGCATAAAATGTAGAGCACACACTAAAAAGTACCTAAAGGAAAATCAAGCAATCAACAGACTGGCAGGAAGAACAATTACGCCAATCAAAACTAGAGAAACTTACCGGTGCAAGTGTAACTCAAACACGGAAACACCCTACGGGTATACTCTACAAAGTTTGATTCAACATCTACCCTAGGTACCACGGTATACCCCTACAATCATCTATGTAATTCCCTACAAAAAGGAAATTAATTTTTCAGTTCGTAGTTAGTTACCAGGAGGGTACAGTCAAAATTCAGGTTGATCGTAATGAGCAGGATAGAAAATTCTAAAGCCTTTCAAGGGTACAAAAGGAAAATGGTTTGGAACACAACTGAGGATCCCAAATAGATTCAAGGTCCATGAATCTTCATATTCAAATTCAATCAGCAAAGATCCCAATAATGACCCTCAATATACGATCCCCACTACGTTTAGTCTGGCTTTGGAGGGATTATCTCCTCTACCTTTCCTCACGTGACCTTGTGTTTAGCCCCTATGTTAAAGGGGGGTCCTATCTAACTGTTATGAAACTAAAATTTTACACTCCCTATCACAGACTCTTAAGTTTATTTAGGTGGCCTTGAATATTTTCCTCTCCACTCCTATTTCAAGGCCCTAAAGCCTAGACTACTTGGTGTACCCTATAAACAAAAAAGTCTAGTTGATTTTAGTATTAATCGTTGATTTTAAATGTCTTAATTTACTCAAAAGGTATGGAAGTGAAACTCATGGTGTTATTGAGAGACAAAAGAGAATAGTTAAATAAGATTTTAGAACATTGTGCAGAAAGAAAACTACATTCTACAACTGGAAAAATTGGCTTTTTAACTTTCAAGGTGCAAAATTTTCAAAATATAGACCAATATTCTAAAATACAATTTTTCCTAGAATGCTTTTTCGTTTCAAAATGAAATGAAAACGACTAAAAATTTCAAGGAAGAAGCCTAGAAGGAACTTTGGAATCAAAACTCTTTTCTTTTGTATAAATAACCTATGCTACAAACACCAAACAAACATGCATAATAAAATGCAAATGTACTTCATGAACAACAACAATTTTTTTTCAATTTTTATATGCTTAGAAATGAAAATAACAAGCAAATGATATGTTTTCATTTTTCAAAGAATAATCAAGGGAAAGAGAAAACAAACCAAAGACTAACACAAACCCTAAGCCACTGCTTGGAAGCAAAGATTCATTGGAATCCACAGGAGGACCTGAAGCTCACAAGTTCACCCTTAACCTTGAAAACAAACAAAAGAGATAAAGAAACAAAAATATTCTTTGTGAATTGCAAGATAATCTGAGCCTTGAACCTATCCAAATACATTCAACAGAGACCCTAGAGAAAATCAGGAAGACCTGAGAATCAAAGAGCTTCATAACAGGAAATAAAATCCTTTGAAAAAACTCTTCCAGAACACATAAACGTGTGTTGTACACGGACATCCTATGTATGTATGCGGGTTGTGTATAATGTAGAAGGAATTTGTACGCGTGATATACATAAAACATAGCACATACACCTCTGTAAATTTTCAAAAAATAGAAAGTTTGGACATACAACTTGGGAAAGGGAAGGTGACCAGAGACCCAACCTGACTTAGAACACTCAGAAAACTCAGAAAGAAACTAAAAATCAAATCAAACCAAGATCTCCCACTAAGACCCTAGAGAGACACCCCAATGGAGTCTCCAATTCTACTATGGGCAGAGTGATAACTCCCTTAAAAGACTGACTTATCTCTAATCTACCCCAAAACAATATAGACTAAGTGATAAGAGAGATGGAAAAGAATATTAGGAAGATCACCTTGAATCCTTTTGGTTGATGTAGTCCTCCTTCGATTGATGTTGCCTCTTAGATCACATATCTCCTCCCAAAGCTGACCTGCAATAGATTAAGAGTACAACACAACAGCATATACAATCTCTAGTGATCACTTAAAAGCCTAAATATATATGTAAATGATCAAATAGATAAGAACATGTACACATAAAGTTTTGGGACAAAGATAAACTATTTTATTCATATACAAGATGAAAGGTTATAACCTTTTCTTGTGGAGACTTCTCTACGAACCAAGTTTGGGCTCCTCTGTCATAATTCCAAGTGCATCAATCCCACATAGAAATCTCACAACAAACTTGCCAACATGGGAAGAAGGAAGGGTTGTATGGGGAGAATGGTTGGAAGGGAAAGTTGAGGATAAAACTCAGAGCTAGATGCAAACTTGGGCAATGAGAGGGAAATGATTTTGGCAGAGTTTTCTTGTTCTCTTGTTCATATATGTAAATGAATCCCCTAGACCTCTTTTTATATGAGAAAAATATGGTTATTTGGTTTGGGGAAGGGCTACATGAGGTAAAATAGTTAGGAAACCCTCCATAGCTCATAAACTCTGTCGAAATACATACAATTTTATATTTTTGCATTTTTTTCACTTTTTGGAGGTAAACGCGGGCTAACTAGCATTCAGCAGGCCTATGTACGCAAGCATACTAGTATGCATCATGTGTGTGTACACAAGCTAATAGTGCAACAAGACGCGTGCATTATCCAAAAAGTTGTTTTTTAGAAAGAAACCTCAGCAGTATGCTTAGCAAAGGATGCAAATGGATGGGCCAATGTCTTGGATGCATAGATGTGTCATTTTTGGACTACAACGAAGAGTACAAAGGGTACGAGACTACACTGTAAAGCTTGTTGGGGTCACCTTGATAGAATTTCAGGTATTTATATCAAATTTGCATGATTTTTCACCAGGAACTCAACGGTACACTTTGTTTCTACATTTGAGCAACATATAAAAAGGTCATTGTGAAACGCAAGCATTTGAGCATTAATAAAAGAAGTCTCTATTGGAAGTGGACCCGGAGAGGCAGCCCAAATTGGGTGAACTCCAATTTTTCCAACTTTTGTATGTGATTATATTATTGTTGTTCATTTCAAGTTTAATTATTTGTAAGTCATTTATCATTAAAGTGGAATTGGCTAGAGAAGTATTTCACATGTAATATGCAAAACCATCAAGCAAGCATTTTATTTCGAATATCAAGTAGATGATTATGTATATTTAAAGTTATCAGCATCTAGGGATTTTTTGGATCATGGTTTTCGGGTCCTAAACTTCTGGGGTTGTTTTGAGCCCTAGAAAGTTATTTTTGGCCATTATAGGGGCCTGGGGTTGCCATGGCATTCCCATTACCTGCCAATAATTGTGCTTCTCGATTAGATATTTCCAACAAGCTACTAAACACCCCAAACAGAGATTTTATGAAAAATTTGTGCCCTGAGAAGTTGACGCATTAACTAACCACCTCGAGGTCCTCAAACCTTTTGGTGCTTCACATCATAGAGTTAGGGTTTTGGAATCTTAGGGATCTTAATTTATATTAAAAGGCCATTCTTGCATCACATTATATTATCTTTCTCCGAATGAGCATAGCCAACATCTATTTCTCTTCAAAGATAAGCTACCACCATTCTATCTAGTTTGTGTTCTACAGTATTGTGTTATTTTATTCATTAATAGAAGTTGAGTTTCACTATATTTTTGTGTTATTTTCTATAGTTTTGTTTGTGTCTAATTTCATTCTCAATATAATCTGGATCAATGGTATCAAATCAATCTACTTCTTGTTATTTCTCGACGCATGTGCCCGGCAAGGTTAGGGTATAGAGAGTTGGGTATCGAGCTAATTTCACTTGGGATGACCGATCTCATTGGCCCAAGCAACCTTCCATGGTGAAATAAAAGAGAGATGATGGAGCAGGAGGTCCTTTCAAATTGTTGCTCAATGAAATCCTTGTGTGACATTGGAATAAGATGATGGACAACTTCCCCAGATCCTTTGACGACCGCTAATGGTAGGTGAGGCACCTTCAACAAGAAACAATTTTGAAGTTGCAACACCCTTCAACGTACAAGTTAACTTTGATATACCCTTATTTTAAGTCCATTTAGATGTATATTCTTTGGAGAAATGGATTAATATAGTAGAAGGGTATTAATCTGTTCAAAAAAATTCCAACACTAAAAAGATCACCTTCTCTCTCCTTAAATCCCTCCCCCGTGTCAAAGATTGGAAATAATGTTATTTGGAGAGAAACAAAGAAGACAAGTCTATGGAATTCAAGATAAAACCCACTACGGCGACCTTTGTTGATTCCCTCAGGGAGTAGTTGTACTATGTCGGAAACTATGACGACCAATACATGCGATGGACAACTATGTATCAGTAAAGAGACCAGAAAGTGCCAAAGTACACTAACATATTCCATACCTTACGCTCCAAGTTGGGTATTAGAAATTCCAAGAAACACCTATTTCTGAAGTAACATAGTGGCCTACACATGTACATCCAAAAATACATGGATTTCTTGTACATCTCCTCATTGGGATCTGCTTATCGATACGACGTCAAAATCAAGAAAAAATTTAACCAATGCAATAAGAGGTAGTTTAGGTATACAAATATGAAATAACAGAAGCATGGAAAAGATGTCCCTAACTCACAAAACAAAGGAAAAATAAAGGTAGTACAACCTCAAGAAGGAGATCCCAAGACATAAACAAATATGGGTAACAAGAAGATGAAGAAGGATACTTGAAAATGGTGTGAGTTCCACAAAATACCCTAGCACAACACCGATCAATGCCACTCAAAACAGTCATTGTTGGTCGATATTAAAGAAAATGAGTCAAACCCAAACTCAGACTCTGATTTAGAGCAGGATAAGGAAGAGTAGATCATCAATGTGGAACCTAGTGCAACCATTGCAACCGCAAAGCAGTGACATGAATAGTGTTGGGTTCCTCTTAAGTTTTAGGCTTGTGACAAGGTGTAGTTTCATTTGCAGAAAGAGTGCCTCAAAGACCCCCATGGGAATATTACACCACTGTGATATGGGCCTTACACCATCACCATGGATGTGGGTGACAATGCACCAAATATTTAATGTTGAGTTGCTTCGACCATATTTCCCACCTATGTTGGACACCTTGGAGGTGGATGAGAAATTGTCCCCTACAAAAATCAATCTCGAATACATTACACTGGATTAATGTAGCCCAAATTTCTTTCTCTTCAGAGATAAGATACCACCATTCTAGCCAGTTTGTGTTCTATAGTATTCTTCTATTTTATTCATTAATAGAAGTTGGGTTTCACTATATTTTTATGTTCTCTTCTATAGTTTTGTTTGTTTCTCATTTCATTCTCAATATAATATATATCATCCATATTAGATTAGTCTACTCCTTTTTATGTCTCATTGCATTTCTTCGACGAGGTCAAGGTATAGAGTTTTGGGTCTCGAGCGAGTTTCACTTGGGGACGACTACTCTCACCGGGCCAAGCAACCTCCCATGGCAGAAGAAAAGAGAGATGACGGAGCAGAAGATCATTTAAAAATGTTTCTCAAGGAATCCCTCGTGTAATATAGAAATTATATGATGGATAAATTTTCCCAAATCCCCGGTAGGGGAGGCATCTTCAAAAAGCATCCATTTCAGAGGTGTTACGCCCTTCAAGGTACAAGATAAATTAGATATCCCTTTACTTGAAGGCTAGTTACATGCAGATGCTTTGGAGAAATGGTTGAATCTATTAGAAGGGTATAACTGATCTAGATTTATGAGAAGAATGAAATGGAATAGATATATATAGAATTAACACAGAGATACAATGAAACTTAACTTCTATTCAATAAGAAATCTGTTGAAAACTGTAAAATGCATAATGAAACAATCTTGCTTGAATGGTGGTAGTTATGTAATGACGCTCCTGTAACTGAACATCAATAAGAAAACAAGTACAAAAATAATAATATTAACATCGAGTAAGCATTTTATAAATAAATCTAATTTATGATAATAATAGGCTAATTTTTTTGTTTTAGTTAAAAACTAATAGTCATTGTTAAAATAATGTAGCACATACAAGTTAATGCAATTGTAAAATATACTCAACTAACAAACAATATGGAAATCCTTAACATGAATCACATGAAGTATAAGGACAAATTACATCACCTACCCATCCAACGATTATTGAAACACAAGTAGTATACTCTTCCAATCTCATAAATTCATGGCAATCAATCAATTTCATCACTATTACAATAATTAAGAATGTATACAATTAATCCACTAAACAATTAAATGTAATTCTATCAGAAATACTCCTAATAAATTGATTATAAATCTATTGATCCAAATTCTACACCCAAAATTATCATTGAATTAGAAATCCTTAAACAATTCAAGGGAAATCATTTTCCACCAACTCATAATTCTAAAAATTGGCCTTCTTATTATTTTTCTTAAAATTATTCTTGCAAGACATGACAATTAAAATAATTAAATTTTAAAATCCATGATATCCTTGAGGCCATACTTAAAACCCATTATTCATAATTTATGATTACGTTACTAGAGATTAATTTCAACTAGCTAAGTACGCTATATGGTTTAAAAATGAGCAACAACCTTCCTTAAATAAGATAGTGCAAAAGCGCCCTAACTTTATTTAGTTGAAAAGCGTAAGTTGTGGATAATTCCATTTAAATTTTAAGTCGTTCAAATTATTGTGAAAGTGAATTACTCAAATTACTTATGTTAAATTTCATTTCAAAATTTACTCGATAATACACATATTGTTATATATTGTAATTATTATATTATGAATTACTAAAACTCTTGCTCTAAAGAAAGAGAGCCTTAACATGCTAATAGCTTCAACTTGATTAAGAATAAGTTGAGGATTAAATTGAAGTTCTAAAAAAAAGAACTATAACTCATCGAATCGAATGACCAAGAACATAACTAAGAAATTGTCCATGGTCATCATGGGTACCAAGGTTCCATATTTTGCCAAGTCATCAGACAATAACATTAACATAGGCGTCAAGGGAGAGCCCGTGAATTACAAGGTTTGTGCACAATAATAAGATATACTTAATCCAAAACTAATCGGACTTAACTCCGAGTCAACTCCATTTACAAACACCAAAAATACACAGGATTTCACAAGTGCCCTGAGTCTGAGCGCCCTAGTGGGTTCACAACCAAGTTTACTAATTGTTCAAACGTCTAACAGCTAAGAAATCAACTTAAATTTCCATGTGGCCTTCAAGTGATCGCATGTGAATATGATACGGAGTTTTATTTCC
>JASDQU010293520.1:505-13220 GCA_032191745.1 Picea mariana
ACTTTCAATCGAATTAATTTAAGAAAGTTAAACAAACATGCTTTAAATCATCAATTACCTCTTGTAGACATGACATAGCTATTAGGCATGTGTTTTGGGAGGGAGTAGTCCAGTATAGGTTTATAACAGAGACAAAAAGGCTTAGATATAGGGTAAGATAGGGTATTATCTTATGTCAAAATAGAGACTCAACAAAGACAAAGAAAAAAATTCCTTCACTACCCCATGGGGCACATTCATGTATGAAAAAATGCCCTTTGGCATGATGAATGCAGGGGCCACCTTTGAAAGGGCCATAGACATTGCATTTGTGGGTGAAAAGGACAAGTTCATCGTTATATACCTTGATGAAATCACCATCTTTTCAAAATCTGATGATGAACATCTGCAGCACCTGAAGAAAATCTTTCAAAAATGAAGAAGGTATGGAATATCTTTGAATCCAAAAAAATCCCATTTTGATGTGTTAGAAGGAAATATCCTAGGCCAAATTATATCTGCAAGGGGGGTAAATATAGACCTGGAAAGGGTAGATTCCATTCATAAAATTGACATCCCCAGAAATAAGAAGGCCATACAATCTTTTATAGGAAAAATAAATTTTTTGAGGCTTTTTGTACCAAATTTTGTTGAGATCATCATGCCTATTACTAATAAGTTGAAAAAGGATGCTCGCATTAAATGGACACATGAATCCAGATCATCCTTCCAAAGGATAAAGAAGGATCTAATTGAAGCCCATGTTTTGGTTAGTCCAAATTACTCCAAAAAATTCCTAATTTTATCTTTTGCCTCTGAGGAGACTATTTTTGTTGTATTGTTGCAAAAGAATGAAGATGGGCATGAACAATCCATCTCCTTCTTCAGAAAATCACTCAGATATGTTGAATTGAAATATGACATATTGGAGAAGCAGGCTTATGCCTTAGTGAAATATTTGAAGTCATTCAGGGTTTATGTTCTGTAGTCCAACATAACAACTTATGTTCCTAGTAGCAGTGTAAAGGATATCCTTGTCCAACCAGGAAGAGAGGGGAAGAGGGGCAAGTGGATTTTCAAAATTTTGGAATACGACCTGCACATAAATCTCACTAAGTTGATCAAGGGACAGGGCCTTGGAAAATTGTTATCTGATTCGAACTACATAGCGTTGGAATTACACCACAACTTTAGCCAGTTAGATGCTCCACTGATACAAGCTGAGAAGAAGGGAATGCCGGTACTTTATAAGTATTTTATTTCACCCTGGTATAAATATATCATTTATTTTTTACAACACCTATAATGTCCACCAGATTTGGAAAAATCCAAGACTAGGTCTCTTAAATTGAATATTGTAAAATTTTGCATTTTAGACCAGAATTTATATTGGAAAGATCCTATTGGTATTTTGTTGAAGTGTCTGAATGAAGATGATTCAAAAAAAGTTGTAACAGATATGCATAGAGGAGTATGTGGAGGGAACCAACATTGGAAATCTATAGTCCTCAAAGTTCTAAGGGTTGGATATTACTGGCCCACCATATTTGTTGATGTGTTTTCCATGGTCAGAACTTGTGAATAATGTTAGAAATTTGCTGGAAAGCAGAAATTGATCTCACTACCCCAGAAACCCATTACTGTTAGCGGCCCATTTCAAAAATGGGGCCTATATTTCCTCGGTGAGATAAACCCACCCTCCAGTGGACAACATAGGTGGATTCTAACTGCCACTGATTACTTTACAAAGTGGATTGAGGTTGTTCCTACTAGGAATGCTACTGACAAGATGATCATGAACTTTTTGGAAAAAAACATCTTTGCCAAGTTCGGATGCCCCAAGAAACTAGTAACATACAATGCTCAGGAATTCAAGTCCAAGGATATGATTGATTTATGTGGGAATTACAACATTATCTTGACACACTCTACACCATATTACCCATAGGGGAATGGGTTGGCAGAGTCATCAAATAAAACCCTCATCAGGATCATCAAGAAACTGCTAGCTGAAAATAAAAAATCATGGGATTCCAAATTGAAGTATGCATTGTGGGATGATAGGATTAGCACCAAGAAGTCACTGGGCACCTCTCCATTTCAGCTAGTCTATGGGGTGGATGTTGTTTTTACAACCCATCTTGGTATACTAGTGTTGAAATTTTTGTAGGAGGAAGTGGAGAAGCCTAATGAATTACAGAGGTGGGATTTTCAGATTATTAAAGTTCAAAAAAGGAGGTAAGCATTAAATGACAAGACCGAGGCTTACCAAAGCAAGGTCAAGATATCCTTTTACATGAAAACAAAAAAAGATACTTTTTAAGCGGGTGACCTAGTGCTGAGGTGGGATGCCAGGAGGGAGGACAAACCCAAGCATGCTAAGTTCGATAACCTTTGGTTTGGTCCTTTCAAAGTGGCCAAGGTTATGCATAACAATAACTTTGTATTTAAAAATATGGATGACACTGAGATCTTTGGAAGCCCAGTCAATAGGTGCTTCCTGAAGCATTACTTTTCATGATGAACCAGAGGTGGTTCATTCTGTACATAGTTGTTTTGATTTCCAGTTTGATTCAGTAATTTACTTTGAATAAAAGACTCCATAACCCAATAAAGGAACTGGGCTATAGTTACAGATTTGATTTTCAGTTGAAATATGATAGGTAACATGGATGCTAAAGGGAGTAAAGTGACTGGTGGTAGGGTAGTAGAAATAAAATAACTAAGGCACATAGCCTATTGTTCTTAGCACCTCATAGGGAGGTGTTACCCCCAGTTGGAGCTGATGTTAAATCGTAGGTCTGCACCTATTCCTTCTATTCCTCCAATCAGCCCATCCATCTGTCAACCTAGATTTTACTTAGTTTTTCTTCATGTTGTGTTGAGTCATTTCAATTTTTTGTTGTCATTATTTATTTTCTTTTTACTAGTTCCTTGCTCTTTATAAGGTCAAGTCAAGTCATGAGTTGAACTAAATAAGTCACATCACCATGGTTATGTCATTGTTGGATTGTAAAAATCATAACTTAGGCCTATTGATTCAAAAAGGTAGCAATTGCAAGAATGCCCCCATTCTTGCAAACATTAGAAAAACATTATTTTATGAGTTTTAACATGTTGAAAAATATTTAAAAGTTCAAATAATAGTGTGTTAGTGCCCATCATGTGATCACATATTCATGTACACTCGAGATCGTGTGCATTTATTTCCACGTGCAGTTATCATTGCAAGTTTACATTAAGATCGTGCATGTTTGGGCCTCGAGAAATTATCATTGCAGGGTTTGGTGCAGTGATGATTCCAGGCCTTTTATGAACCTGAAATAATGAATACCTGTAACCACTATTATTAGCACAAGCAGCTAGAGAACAATGATTTCACCTAGAGAACACTGGAAATTGAACAGAACAGATCCAACAGGGATCAAACTGTTTGAAGCTATACCAAAAATTAGAGATATATTTATCAGAGGAGAATGGTTTGAATTCATATGTGCCTTCAATGGAAATCACACAAAAGTTTCCTTAATATTCACACAAAAATTCAATGGGTTCCAGACTCAACACAGGGACACCACCATTCACATTGTAGAGCACTTCATCGTTGGGGCATGCGCTCTCTCGATTACTGGTGAGAGATGGTTTAAAACGGGTAAATTTCCAGCTGAAGTCTGCAATAAATTTCTGGTGGAAAAAAATCAAAACCCTGATTGGATCCATGGAATCCCAATCCTTTGGTTTAAATAAGAGTGGAGAGGTATTATATCTGCAATACAAATATATATCATGGGAGCAGGTAGGTTCTCAATCGTTCATTGTTATCACATTAGGTTCCTCATGCATTTAAACAATGACAAATAACTGAACCTCCCCTTATATTTACTTAAGAGCCTAACTAAGATGCCTAAGAGAATACATAATTACCTAGAATCGGCTCATAGGAGCCTCTACTACTAGGGGTTCATTAAAATACTGGTTCTCTTTGAATTAAGTGAATTGGAAATGCCCTAGACAGATTTTATGGTGTCTTTAGGGTTACAGGAATAACATGAAGTTAATCAACAAACAGAAGAATAGAAGGACAAGGTTATCCAAGCAACTAGGGTTTATCCTGAACCTGGGAGTGCATCCAAATCCACCTAGAGAGCCAGGGAAAAAACCTCACCTAAAAAAAGGGAGGACCCGATCAGAGAAAGCAAGATCAATTACTCCACCAAGGGAGGAAATTCCTCAAAGGCAATTAAGATCCTCTACATAAAAATAGAGGGAAAGGGAAAGTGGAAATGTATATGTCAAAAACTATATCATAAAGGAATAAATTCATGTCATCCTAGTGGGGCAATCATCCCCTAAACATATTGAATATAAACCTATGACAACTGCTAGGTAGGAAGGAAAAAATGACAAGTTGAGAACAACCAGACATAGGAAGAGTAAGCAGGCCAACCCTGATATTGTTGCAACATATTTTGTGTCATTAGACACTCATATTGAATATTCCCATGTGGCCAAACATAGAAAAAAGAGAAAGGGGATCTAGGTCCCTGAAATACCAAGCAAACCCAATAGAAAAGCCAGGCTCACAAACTAGTTGAGGTTGAATTCCAAGGCATTGTTTAATCCATCCTTAAAATACCAAAGGCCCATAGTGATTGAAGATCAGGATACTGATGAATACTTCTCCAAATTTTCCAATATGGAGGAGATGGCTATACATACCTTGAAGGGGATGATGACAAGGGACAAGACCATGGGTAAATGTAGTGAAGGGGAGACCTCAGGTGTCAAATATGTTTCGATGAAAAAGGAATACATTGTTGATCCAAAATCAGAACAAAATGTGGTGGACACTGGTCCAAACCTTGATCGAGATTCTATTGACATAATTCCAAATACAGAGCAAGTCCCTCAACAGATTCCACAGGATATCAAACCAAAGATAAAAGGAAAAATGTTAATGGTGCAAGAACCTGTGAGAGACACCACTGATAAAAGACATGAGAAAAGGCACGGATATGAAATGAGACCAAGGAAATCCAATATTTCCACCAACCTCAATAAACATGTTGTTGAGGAAGAGCATGGGATCAAAGTTGGCAGCAAAGTAAAGACTGAAATCAAGCCAAAAGTTGAAGCTAACATGGACATAGATGACAACAACCACTAGGTGCAAGATCTCAAGCAACAAAATGATGACATGAGGCAACAAATCTAGAATGTCCAGCAACAAAACCAACCTCTTGAGCTGCAAGACACAAAGCTACAAAAAAATATCAGAAGTTGAAAAATCAACACCAAAAACTTGCTTGTTCTTGAACGAGATTATCTAAATGTCTATTGTTGTCAAAAGGTAAAATAATTTGAGACCCATGCCAGCATATTATACCAATTTTCATGGTTTTTCTCCAATTTTTTGCATGCATGGGCATCATGTAGAGTCAATTTCCAGTTACAACTTGTGAATACTCTTTTTATGCATCCCTTCCACTTCAGTTATCATCATTAGATCCAGTTGCACTGATAGAGTCTTATCTAGTTTAGTTAGAGGTGTTGCTGCAACTTGTAATAAATTTGTATTTTTGATAAGAACAATGTTTGTTGTTAAGGTTGAATTGATGGGAAGTTATCCCTATGAATTGACACTTGAAAGCAACTCCACTTAGTTTAAAGAAATTTTTACAAGTTGTAATTAGGAAGTAACTTTCGATTTTGTATCTACAAGATCTAGTTGTAATGTAAATTTGAACTTCATAACTTAGATCCTAGATAGGTGATTGAACCCTCTCTTGATGAGGATAAATAGAGGAATCTATGAATGTAAAGTGGTTCAATTTTGGGGGGTATCAAGCATCAGAATTTGGTTGGGATTTGAAGTATCAACTGCTAAGTTTTTCCACCTGGTGAATATAATTTATGGTGATAGACGTTTTTCTCTTCAACTCTTGTTTTTATTATTCTCTTATCTGAATGAAAATTGGAATGTATGAAAAGCATTGTTTCCTTTCCTTTCAGTTATTACCTCAATGAACTATTTATTATCATACAACCTAATTTCATCTATTGTTCAATGAATTGTTTATTGTCATGCAACCTGTTTGGAGGATTTTTATTTAGATACAACCTTTAGGTTTGAAATATCATTTTAAGTCTGAAAGTTCATACATTAAGTGACAAAATGTATGCTTGTTAGTATTTCATTTTTTTTTATATCTACATCTTTATATGTTTACTAGAAGGCATGCCGCCAGCTAAGGAGAACCTTGTAGTTGATGATTGTTGAACAGTCCAACCAGATCCATGTCCTTGAAAACCTATCTATCAGCTGACCATCAAAACCAACAAACTCAATTCATAAAAAAAAATCTTCCCAACAACTAAGGTGGCCTATATCTACCCATAGAATTCAAGTGTATACCTTAGTACCAACACATACACCCTCTAATGTAAACCTATAGTGGTTTGGAAACCATTGTTGTGTTGGGTAATTCTTGGCCTACACATATATATGGTGCATTCCTGCTTTAAACAATGCGGTATCCTTATATGTTGCTACTGTCTCTGCTGATATGCACGATGTGTTTGTAATTTGATATGTGATGTTTTCCATGTATACGTAAAATGTAGCATTATTGTGATTATATCTTCTCTTGATCGTTGAATTCCATAAGTTGGCATAACTCCCAACCAAATTGCATATGCTTGATATGTGCATATGATGATAATACCCTGGTTCTTTCCAACTGACCAGCGTAATTAGAATTAAAAACCATTCATAATGGAACTTTGTTCCCTTCTCCTATGCCTCAATGTAGTCCTGTAAAAATTGGTTTACTAAAAGTTTACCCCAGTTCAATTGAGCCCCTTCAGCACATTTCTCTGCAGCTGCAATGACTGCAGTTAGCACTTCATCCTTTATGCACTTGTGCAACAAATTATAGGCCAAAACCTGCATTGCAAATAGAACATTGGGGTCATTGACGTTTTTCACGTCCAGTCCCCTCTTTCCCCTGAAGGTCTGGAATTTTTCTTTCATCGCTTCTGAGATTCCTCTCTCTCCTTCCTTATTAAATAAAAGGGTCAAATCCTCACTTGCCTTTGGTAGCCCCATAATTCTTGCAATCATTGCAGTATCAATTGATACTACGGGATCTATCCCCATGGACACAACTGTGAAAAACCTTCACACACGCATTAATCTCCAAGTTGTGCCCAAAATGTAGGATTTCCAACAGGTTCAAGATGCCTTCCTTCTCCAAACTTGTTTCCCACTTATGTGTTTCCATCAATATTTCTCCTATTCCTGGTACGCTCCTTGTATGAAAATATTTTTCTCTATCCAACTCCAAGAATTTTTGCTCAACAGTAATGACATGGTCCATAAACTTCAGGTCGACCACCTTGCCAAGAATATCCCCTTCAATTCTTACACCAGTCAAAACTAGTTATTTAGGTAGTGAGTATTTCCCATTTGCTAGGAAGTTTATTTTTGTTGTGTTGTCCTTCCTCAATGGGAGGTATTCTATGTGGAAACTCACATGTGACGGTGGGGCCAAAGCTCCGACTACTTCCTCGACCTCTGGTATCTCTACTGGTCATTTTTCTTGTTTTCATGCTACTGCAGATGGTTCTCCAACCTTTGGTGATGCCATTTGTCTCATGTGACAGATTCCTGGACTAACTCTGCAACTGTTCTCTGGTAGTTGTAGCTCGGCTCTGGTGTTCTCAATTTCACTTTGGTTCACTCATTTTTTATCTCGTTTGCATGCAACAATGACTTACCCTTCACGACCTTCTATTTTTTTGTGTCTTCGTGCCAACTGTACATGCCTCATATTGCCTTAACTACCTTTTCCAATCCTCCAATTTGGTTTATGAGTTGTTACATAAATGCATCTTTATTACCAAATCCGTCATGTGATTTTTACCTCATACTACCAATCTGTCATGATTTTCAGCAATTTTTACCATTTAATATTCTACGACACCTTTATGACCTGTCACTCCCGCTTCATAATCGTCATTTCTAAGCTTTAATGATTTTAAAGGTATTTTCATTGCCAAATTGCACAATGATTCTTATTGTTGCATCAAGGTGCTTCGTAGTCTGTCTCTTATGTGTATTGTTTAGTGAATTGACGCAGTCCCCTTCTAATGCGTGATAACCATTCCTTCGGTGCAATCTCCAAGGCCTTGTACTATGAAATATTTTTCTTTTTTCTCTATCTACTTTTTATTTGATTTTCTTCCCTTTTCTACTTTTTATTTGTTTTTCTATGTTTTTCCTTCCTGCTATGTTACAACTACTATAATACATGGGTTCTGGCATAGCCCAAATTACTGTGCATATTTTCAATTGTCTCTATATAGTTTTAGCCGACTTCCATTCACCCTTCCCCCAATGAATTCTCCATTCATAGTTTCCAACTGTGCAACACCTGTCTCTATTATGTGTTGTATCACATGGGGTTCTAACTAGTGCATTCTAAACTTTCCTAGATGTTGCATGAACTTATTGTCATAGAGTAAAACCAAATCTCCCACTTGGAACTTTTTTTTTTTGATGTATTGGTCATGCCAAGATTTCTCTCTAGCCTTCTGAACTTGCTGATGAAAACCTTCCACAAACCAATATTCCTCAAGATGTACTAACTGTGCCAATATCCCCTCTATTGTGCTAGTTTCTGATAGATCATTGATTGTTGCAATTTTTAGGCTAGGTAGAATGAACTCCATTGACATCATTGCTTCATTCCCATAGACCAATCTGAAAGGTGTCTGACCTGTCAACTTTTTAATTGTTGTTTTGTAAGCCCATAACACTGCAGGAACTCTTAAGTCCCAATCGTCTCTCCATACGTTGCACATTTTGGTTAAGGCATTCTCCAAGATTTTATTGAAATCCTCCATTGTTTCATTAGCCCGAGTATGATACAGGGTACTCTTCTGATGATGGATTTGGAACTCCTCAGTCAATGTTGCAATGGTATTAATCAAAAAGTGTGTTTGTTGATCACTGATTAATATGAATGGACATCCAAACCTTGTAGAAGTCTCTGCGGTGCAATCTGTAACTGAGGTTGTTTCTTCCCATCTTGTCAAATACTCCATCACAGTGATGATGTACCTTTCCCTTGATCATATTGCTTGTGGATTTATTGGTCCTACAAAGTCTATGGCCCATTTATCAAATTCTTACAACGTAACCTATGGATTTAAAGACATTTCATCCCTCCTAGATGGATTTCCCACTCTTTGACATACATCACAAGATTGGCATTATTCCTTCGCATCTTTGTGAAGTGTAGGCCATGAAATCCATGCGCAAAAAATATTTTGTGCAGTTTCTCTCCCTGCATAATGTCCTCATGCAATCTCGTCATGTGTTTCTTCTAATATAATTGATCTTTCGTGTTTAAACATGCAATGTCTCAATATTCCATCTACACACAACTTGTATAAATCCCCTACAATCAACTAATAATTTGTTGCTTTCACTACCATTTGTTTCTTCTACGCCACTGTCATCTCTAATGGAGCCATTCCTATACTTAGAAAATGTACAATGTCCAAGAAGTAATCATCCACCATATTTACTGCAAACAATCGTGCATCTGGTAAGTTGTCATCTAAATTGCCTACATATTCACCTGACAATATGTGTGATAGATGATTTGGCCCTACATTCAACTTCCCTGGTTTAACTATAACCTCAAAATCATATTCCTGGAACAATAGTAGCCATATGCATATTCTCCCCCCCAACATTGAATTATTGACTAAGTAGTTTAAAGAAAAATGGTTTGTGTACATCTTAAAGTGAGACCCCAATAAATAATGTCTGAACTTATGTAGAGAATAGACCATTATCAATCCTTCTTGTTCCATGGTAGTATAATTATTCTCTACTATATAAATATTCCTACTTTCAAAAGCAATTGGGTGATATATGTCTCCTTCCCCTGGTTGAGACAATATTTCACCCAACGTTATGGACGATGCATCTACATGTACATGGAATTCTTTGGTCCAGTCATAAAAGATCAAAATCGGCATGGTTACCAGTTTTTGTTTCAAGGTGTCCAATGCCTCATGATAGTCCTTTTTCCATTGAAACTTTGCTTCCTTCTTGAGCAATTGTTCCATCGATGTTGTGATTTGCACATATCCCTTAATAAATTTCTTGTAATATCCTGTATCACCCAGAGTTTCCCTCAATTTTCTAACTGATGTAGGTGGTTCTAACTCCATAACGAATGTAATCTTGGTTGGATCTACTAGCAATCCCTATTTGCAGACTACCTATCCCAAAACAATTCCAAACGGTGTGAAAAAGATACACTTCTTTGGGTTCAATGAAATTTGACATTGTCTACACCTATCTAACATCAACCTGAGTACTTCTATGTGATCCTTTAGTAGACTGAACACGGTCCAATAATCCAAGTACACTTCAAGGAACTTATGAATATATTCCTTGAATGTTGCTACCACAACTCTAGAAAATATCGTTGGGGAATTCTTCAGTCCAAAGGGAATGACTGTGTATTGATAACTTCCCCACTCTATCGTGAAATTGATCTTGTGTCGATCCTCCTGCACAATTTTCATCTGATGGTACCCAGAGAATCCATCTATGAAAGAAAAAATTTCTTGTCCTCCTACGTTCTCCAGTATCTCATCTATGAATGGTGTTGGAAATGGATCATGTAAACACGTGTCATTCATCTTCCTAAGATCCACAGAGATCCTAATTCCTCATGTCTTTTTGTCCTGCACTACCATTGGACTGATCCATTTGGATTCTTCTACCAGTTCAATAATTCATGCATCCAATATCTTGTCTAGTTCATCTTTCACCTTCTCTTTGTACTTTGGATTTAACCTATAAGGCCTCTGACGCACTGTTTTAGCACCTGGTTTTAGTGGAATATTCATCTCACCTAAGTCTCCATCTATCCCTTTCATCACTGAAAATATCGTTGGGAACATGTTTTGGTATTCTCACAGTAAGTCTGCAATCTTCTCTAATGTCTCAACACTCTAATAATATTTTATCTGCGCAAACTTGGGATTCTCTATTGTCCCAATGTTTACCTTTTGCACCTTTATCGACTGTGTGTATCCAGTGGACTCAATCTATGGCCCTTCTACTGCTCATTCTCCTTCTATTTCAAGTACTTGTACACTTATAAGATCTCGATGGAGGAGCATCGCCAACAAAGCATGAGCGGAGGATAGCTAGGCACACTAGTGCACATTTTGAAGAAGGCGTATTGTGAAAATATTTTAAAATGAATTGTAATTAAAGAACATATTTAATGTTGTAGAGATGGATAACCTTATGATGTCATAGGAGAATGTATTTTCTTTTAATGAAGCTGAGTGCAGTACAGATTCAATGTATTCGATCTTATCTGTCTGTCACAAATATTTATTGTAATAAATTCTAGTATTTGATAGCTTTTAATTTGATAGGATAGCTCTAGAGTAGTTGGAGGGAATATCTCGAAGATCCTCTCTTGTATAAATCATTATAATGATTTCCCAGAAGAGGTTGTTGAATCTATTGTATAGGTTGTTGGCATTCTAGTTATAGAGAGTTGTTTCCATTGTAGTTGAGAGTTGAGAGCTACCGAGATGCAGTGTATGAACACATGTATATTTTCATTTGAATCAATATAACATAGGATCATTGTCCCAAATGCGTGGTGTTGTCGTGTCTATCTGAATGAATGAATGGTAGAATCTTTTTTTATCTGCAATTCTCTGTTATTTCTTGTTCTTATGTTTATGTATACATTTACATGGTTGAATGTATGAATCTATGAATATTTAAACAAGCTTCAATTGTTTCTCTTCGATGAGCATGTGAAAGTGTGCATAGTGTCTACAAGGAGTGCATTGACAGAGTCTATATCGACTCATAAGTTCAGAAGAGATAACATGAAACTTATGTGTGTGCAAGGAGTGCATAGTGTCTGTAACGCGTGCATGACATAGTCCATTTTGAATCAGAAAGCTCTGGAGGGATAGCTTGAAGAAGTTTGTCCACGAGGAGTGCACGATAGAATCTTGTGACTCGGAAGCTCAGGAGGAGTAGCTGAATTTGTCCATATAGAGGCTGGATTACAGAGGAGGACCAGTTGCAAGGCGTTCACAGGCTAAACTTCGACTAAGTGTCGAACAAGGTATTCATAGGAAGCAAAAGGTTCGAGGAAGAACGGGGAGAAATATTCAAAAGGAGGAGTCCTTTGATGTTTCCTAGAATCAGCAAAGTGAGATCCATCCAAGAGGGATTTGGATCGTTCCATACCATCAAATCCAAGAAAAGTTGCATGGAGGCAAGTTGCGAGGTGTTTCGACATTTCGTAATTCAGAGTATTCTGAGGTGTTGAGATGTGGGATCACTGAAGTTGTGAATTTGCGAGGTGAATCTTAACCATTGGTTGTGAGGAGACACATGGTAGTAGATTAGAGAATCTGGGAGGTAGAGGTCCAGAGGAAGAAAGTGTGGAGTAAGTGAAATTTCGTGAAGTTGCGAAACCCTAAGGACAGTTGGACCGACAGATCTAGGGATACATGTGGAAGAGATCCATGAATTTGGAGAAAGGTTTTTCAGAAGGAAACAAAGGTGGAGGTTGTAATATCATTGGAGCCCAAAGTAGCAAAGGTATTGGCCTGAGGTTATATCCCAAGGTCACATAAGTGAAAGATTCTAGCGTGAGACTAGTACTGA
>JASDQU010293521.1:5062-19477 GCA_032191745.1 Picea mariana
TCAAACATCCTTAAGTATCGAAACCCTCCCATACCTTCAAGGAAACTATCTAGTCTAACCATGTCAAATTTCGATGCATACGAGCATAGATTGAAAACATTTCAATGTTGGCCCCATTCACTGTTCACTGTGTGGGGTCGGTGGAAGAAATTTGTGATGGGTGTATTTGAAGTTCCATGTCAAATTTCAAGATAGTTCCGACAATGATTCTATAGAAGGGAATGACGAATGATGACAATGAGAGGTGCAACATGATGAATGTTGATGCAAATGTGGATGATCTAAAAGATTATGTTGGGACATCATACATCCTTGAGTCTTGAAACCCTCCCATACTGTCAAGGCATGTGTCTAGTCTAACCATGTCAAATTTCGATGCATACAGAAACATATTGAATAAATTTCAACGTTGGCCCCATTCACTGCTCACTATGAGAGGTCGGTGCATGACATTTGTGGTGGGTGAATTGGAAGTTCCATGACATTTCAAGAGAATTCCAAGAAAGATTCTATAGATGGAAACAACGACATTTGACAATGAGACGACCATTATGAAAGTTGTTGCATACATGGATGATATCAAAGATTATGTGGCCATGAAATCAGACATCCTTGAGTCTTGAAACCCTCCCATACCATCAAGGCATGTGTTTAGTCTAACCATGTCAAATTTCGACGCATACATGCACAGTTTGAAGAAATTTCAATGTTGGCCCCATTCATTGCTCACTATGCAAGGTCGGTGCAAGATGACATTTGTGATTGGTGTATTGGATGTGCCATGACATTTCAAGAGAGTTCCAAAAAAGATTCTATAGATGGAAATGAATAATGATGACAATGAGACATCCATTATATTGAACATTGATGAAAACATGGATGATCTCAAATATTATGCGGGGACATCAAACATCCTTAAGTATCGAAAACCTCCCATACCTTCAAGGAAACTATCTAGTCTAACCATGTCAAATTTTGATGCATACAGGCACATATTGAAAACATTTAAATGTTGGCCCCATTCACTGCTCACAGTGCGGAGTCGGTGGAAGAAATTTTTGATGGGTGTATTTGAAGTTCCATGTCAAATTTCAACATAGTTCTGACAACGATTCTATAGAAGGGAATGACGAATGATGACAATGAGAGGTGCAGCATGATGAAAATTGATGAAAATGTGGACGATATCATTAAATATTATGTTGGGACATCATACATCCTTGAGTCTTTAAACCCTCCCATAACATCAAGGCATGTGTCTAGTCTAACCATGCCAAATTTCGATGCATACATGCACATATTGAAGAAATTTCAATGTTGGCCCCATTCACTGCTCACTATGCAGGGTGGGTGCATGAAATTTATGGTGGGTGAATTGGAAGTTCCATGATATTTCAAGAGAGTTCCCACAAATATTCTACAGATGGAAACAATGACATTTGACAATGATATGCCCGTTATGAATGTTGTTGCAAACATGGATGATATCAAAGATTATGTGGCCGGGACATCAGACATCCTTGAGTATAGAAACCCTCCCATACCATCAAGGCATGTGTCTAGTATAACCATTTCGAATTTCGACGCATACATGCACAGTTTGAAGAAATTTCAATGTTGGCACCATTCACTAGTCACTATACGGGGTCAGTGCAAGATGACATTTGTGATGGGTGTATTGGATGTGCCATGACATTTCAAGAGAGTTCCAAAAAAGATTCCATAGATGGAAATGAAGAATGATGACAATGAGACATCCATTATATTAAACGTTGATGAAAACATGGATGATCTCAAATATTATGCGAGGACATAAAAAATCCTTAAGTATCGAAACCCTCCCATACCTTCAAGGCAACTATATAGTCTAACCATGTAAAATTTTGATGCATATGGGCACATATTGAAAAAATTTCAACATTGGCCCCATTCACTGCTCACTATGCGGGGTCGGTGGAAGAAATCTGTGATGGGTGTATTTGAAGTTCCATGTCAAATTTCAAGACAGTTCTGACAATGATTCTATAGAAGGGAATGATGAATGATGACAATGAGAGGTGCAACATGATGAACGTTTATGCAAACATGGATGATATCAAAGATCATTTTGGGAAATCATACATCCTTGAGTCTTGAAACCCTCCCATACTGTCAAGGCATGTGTCTAGTCTAACCATGTCAAATTTTGATGCATACAGATACATATTGAAGAAATTTCAACGTTGGCCCCATTCACTGCTCACTATGTAGGGTCGGTGCATGACATTTGTGGTGGGTGAATTGGAAGTTCCATGAAATTTCAAGAGAGTTCCAACAAAGATTCTATAGATGGAAAAAATGACATTTGACAATGAGATGCCCATTATGAATGTCGTTGCAAACATGGACGATCTCAAAGATTATGTGGCCATGAACTCAGACATCCTTGAGTATTGAAATCCTCCCATACCTTCAAGGCATGTGTCTAGTCTAACCATGTCGAATTTCTACGCATACATGCACAATTTCAATAAATTTCAACATTGGCCCCATTCACTGCTCACTATGCGGGGTCGGTGCAAGATGACATTTGTGATGGGTGTATTGGATGTGCCATGAAATTTCAAGAGAGTTCTAAAAAATACTCTATAGATGGCAATGAAGAATGATGACAATGAGACATCCATTATATTAAACATTGATGCAAACATCTATGATCTCAAATATTATGCGGGGACATCAAACATCCTTAAGTATGTAAACCCTCCCATACCTTCAAGGAAGCTATCTAGTCTAACCATGTCAAATTTTGATGCATACGGGCACATATTAAAAACATTTCAACATTGGCCCCATTCACTGCTCATTGTGCGGGGTTGGTGGAAGAAATTTTTGATGGGTGTATTTGAAGTTCCATGTCAAATTTCAAGATAGTTTCAACAATGATTCTATAGAAGGGAATGTTGAATGATGAAAATGATAGGTGCAACATGATGAATGTTGATGCAAATGTGGACGATCTCAAAGATTATGTTGCGACATCATACAACCTTGAGTCTTGAAACCCTCCCATACCGTCAAGGCATGTTTCTAGACTGACCATGTCAAATTGCGTTGATAATGAGACTCCCATTATGAACGTTGTTACAAACATGGACAATCTCAAAGATTATGTGGCCGAGACATCAGACATCCTTGATTCTTGAAACCCTTCCATACCATCAAGGCATGGTCTAGTCTAACCATGTCGAATTTCGATGCATACATGCACAGTTTGAAGAAATTTCAATGCTGGCCCCATTCACTGCTCACAATGCGGGGTTGATGCAAGATGACATTTGTGATGGGTGTATTGGATGTGTTGTGGCATTTCAAGAGACTTCCAAAAAAGATTCTATAGATGGCAATGAAGAATTATGACAATGAGACATCCATTATAGTGAACATTGATGCAAACATGGATGATCTCAAATATTATGTGGGGACATCAAACATCATTAAGTAGCGAAATCCTCCCATACCTTCAAGGAAACTATCTAGTCTAACCATGTCAAATTTCTATGCATACGGGCACACATTGAAAACATTTCAATGTTGGCCCCATTCACTGCTCACTGTGTGGGGTCGGTGGAAGAAATTTGTGATGGGTGTATTTGAAGTTCCATGTCAAATTTCAAGATAGTTCTGACAACGATTCTATATAAGGGAATGATGAATGATGACAATGAGAGGTGCGACATGATGAACATTGATGAAAATGTGGACGATCTCAAATATTATGTTTGGAAATCATACATCCTTGATTCTTGAATCCCTCACATACCGTCAAGGCATGTGTCTAGTCTAACCATGTCAAATTGTGATGCATGCAGGCATATATTGAAGAAATTTCAACATTGGTCCCATTCGCTAATCACTATGCGGGGTCGGTGCATGACATTTGTGGTGGGTGAATTAGAAGTTCCATGAAATTTCAAGAGAGTTCCAACAAATATTCTATAGACGGAAACAATGACATTTGACAATGAGACGCCCATTATGAACATTGTTGAAAAAATGGACAATCTCAAAGATTATGTGGCCGGGACATCAGACATCCTTGAGTATTGAAACCCTCCCATACTATCAAGGAATGTGTCTAGTCTAACCATGTCTAATTTTGACGCATACATGCACAGTTTGAAGAAATTTCAAAGTTGGCCCCATTCACTGCTCACTATGCAGGGTCAGTGCAAGATAACAATTGTGACGGGTGTATTGGATGTGTCATGACATTTCAAGAGAGTTTCGAAAAAGATTCTATGGATGGCAATGAAGAATAATGACAATGAGACATCCATTATATTGAACGTTGATGCAAACATGGATGATGTCAAATATTATGTGGGGACATCAAACATCCTTAAGTATAAAAACCCTCCCATACCTTCAAGGCAACTATCTAGTGTAACCATGTCAAATTTCGATGCATACGGGAACCGATTGAAAACATTTCAACATTGGCCCCATTCAGTGCTCACTATGCGGGTTCGGTGGAAGAAATTTGTGATGGGTGTATTGGAAGGTCCATGTCAAATTTCAAGATAGCTTCGACAATGATTCTATAGAAGGGAATGACAAATGATGACAATGAGAGGTGCATGATGAACATTGATGAAAATGTGGATGATCTCAAAGATTATGTGGTGACATCATACATCCTTGAGTCTTGAAACCATCCCATACCATCAAGGCATGTGTCTAGTCTAACCATGTCAAATTTCGATGCATACAGACACATATTGAAGAAATTTCAACATTGGACCCATTCACTAGTGCTCACTATGCGGGGTCGGTGCATGACATTTGTGCTAGGTGAATTGAATCTTTTGTGACATCAAATTGACTTGGTAATTCAATAATAAAACCCTTCTAATGGTTTCCATATGGATATGGTTAAGGCATCAAGACTCATCACCTATGAATACAGTCTCCTAATGGTGTATGTATCCCAAATGGTGGCTTATAAATATCCCCTCTCAAGGGTGTGTGTAGTTGTTTAAGACCTCCTTTTGTCTATTGAGCCCACAAAGCTTCGTTTAGGTCATATGTCCATTTTTTCTACCTTTGACCATGGTCAAGACCCCAAGATCCATACCTAGTATGAAAAATCTCCTATAGGTGCCCATATCCCACTCGAAGATCAAAGATCCCTTTTATAGGGTTTACATGAAACTTTAAATCCTTGTTCATGGATCATATCCTTAAAATATTTATACAATACTTGATTCCATTTATTTCCTACCCTTACCATGGTTAATGTTGGTTGTGGAGCCTGATTATGTTCCTGATTCAGAGGTCCTTGCTTTCAACCGAGTTTATACCCCATGAAGACTTTACACCCCATAAGTATGTACACTCTTCCACACGGGGGAGTGCAAATGGGGGGTACCCCCTCTGTGGGGTTCGGGGGCAAGTGGGCCCCGAAGGAAAAATTGCCTTGTAAATGTATATTGTGATTTCATTGTAAATCTGGACCGTTCATTATAAGGTCATAGATCTAACGGTAGAAATTATGTTAGGGTTTTTTTCCCTAGAAGGAACCCTCTGTTATGAGGGAAATGTATTGCGGCTATGCATTATGGAGAGTATTGTACTGTGACAGTGAGAGTGCAATTCATCTTGCAAAGAACTCAGCCTTCCATTCGAAGAATAAGCATATATAGTTGAGGTACCACTTCATATGATCCACCTTGGAAGATGGACATTTTAAGTTGGAAAAGATACACACTAGCCAGAATCCTGCAGACATGTTAAAAAAGGGAGTAAACAGAGAGAAACTGAGTTCCTGCTCATTTTTAGTTGGTCTTAAAGAATGAAGATGAAGATGAGAAATTTGCCAGGTCCAAGAAGATTCAGAGTCCAGCATATACAACAGCGGTGGATTTTTTGAGATCAGTCTCCAAGTGGGAGATCGTTGGTTGTGGAACCTGATTGTCTTCCTGATTCAGAGGTCCTTTCTTTCAACTTTGTTTATAACACATGAAGACTTTACACCCCAGAAGTATGTACACTTTTCCACGTGGGGGAGTGCAGAGGGGGGGTACCCCCTCTGTAGGGTCCGGGGGGCCTATCCCCCAGGCTGGGGGGTTCGGGGGCAAGCGGGCCCCCGGTGAGGGTTCGGGGGTAGTGTCCCCCGAAGGGGGTTTGGGGGCGAAGCCCCTAAAGGAAAAATTTCCTTGTAAAAGCATATTGTAATTTCATTGTAAATCTATACCGTTCATTATAAGGTCGCAGATCTAACGATAGAAATTATGTGAGGGTTTTTGCCCTAGAAGGAAACCCTCTGTTATGAGAGAAATGTATTGTGGCTATGCATCACGGTGAGTATTGTATTCTGAGAGAGGAGACTGTGAGAGAAAGAAGAGGAAGTTATAGCGGGTTTTGCTGTAGGTTGTATCCCTTCATTTGTTGGATAATAATAAAGGAAGGACCTGAAAATTTCTCTGGTGGACGTAGCCCACACTAGGTGAACCACGTAAATCTATGTCTCTATTGTATTGTGTATCTTCTTTGTTTTGTTTCCACATTTGTTTTATTTTATTGCTCCATGGTCTTGTTTTTTCTAACAAGACATGGACACTCGAGGGAATGTTTCCTCTTAGGGTACAGGGTGTCAAGCTGAAAAGGATATAAAAAGGCTATGTTTGGCTAGTGATGTAAATTGCTAAGGTAATAGGCTTGTAACAAGAAAGTGAGAACCGACAACAGGATCAATACTGCAAGTAGGAGGATGAAATGCAATTGCAACTTAACTCCAAAGAATGTCCTTTTTCGTAAATTTAGTCCCCTAGGCCTGAAAAAGTATAAAACAATACCTAGGAGAACTCTTCTAGCCATTAGTGACTAGAGTATTCCTTTCTAGAAATTAGTCTACTTGGTATGAAAAAGGGTTAAAATTACACCAAATAGATTTCCTTTCAAATCCATTTAACGAGTGTGAAAGAGACAAGTTCACTCGACAATCTTTTCTCTTTTTTATAGAGTCGGAAAAGAGCTTAACTAAGACTCGGTAGAAGTCCCATAGGTATAGGTTATAATGATTATGAGTAAGAATACAAGGTTCGAACGCAAGGTCATATTGAAACTATAAGGGAATCCATGTCCTATGGAATAATCTGTGCATGGGCACCAGATGGCACAGGGGTTCTAACTAGAGAACCCATGTTTGGTAAGCCTCTACCATTCAATAATGACACTTCTAATAGCAATAGGAAGGTTTTGTGTTGCTAATAAATGGGTTTTTACCTAAGGCATATGGATCGCATTTACAGGATAATGAAAATATGCAAGATGAAGTGACAACCTATCCTATATGTTGGTCAAAGAAAATACCTTCCGAAGTCACGAACGGGCGAAATGACGCTAGAAACCACAAAAATCCCTGGACAAAACTACTCCTTCCACTGCACTATTAGTCTACTAGGTTGAAAAATTAGCATAAACTATATACAGTGGATAAAATTTTTCTACTAATAGTAAAAATAACCAATTTTACCATACCATTTTAGTTTTTTACCCACATAGTGCATTTTGGACCAATTTACCCACGATCTTCAAGTGTTGATTGTGGAAGCTACGAGCGATGGAATTGACAACCATTTGGACCAAGTAAGTGCTCTTTCCCTCCTCTTCATTTCTAGTGGTTTACAATTTCAAATTAGTCCCCATTTTTTGAGTTTTAAAGGGAGGAAATTATGAATTAGGGTGTACGCGAGGTGTAGTTCATCGGGTTGCATATATGGAGACATGTATGCGGGAAAAGAAAAATTGTCCTGCTTATATGTGGCCCTACACGCGACTGTTAACATTACAACCCACGTACAAGTCCATAAACTAGTTTTTTAAAGAGGTTGACTCAAAAAGG
The DNA here is from genome assembly GCA_032191745.1 of Picea mariana. Lineage (NCBI taxonomy): Eukaryota > Viridiplantae > Streptophyta > Pinopsida > Pinales > Pinaceae > Picea > Picea mariana. The sequence goes on from JASDQU010293521.1 coordinate 12,948, forward strand.
GTTTTCCTTTTGCAGGATGGTACTTGAATGGAGAGAGAGAGAGCACAAATAAGTAGATGCAACATTTTAAAGATATGCGGGGGCCCAACTTTCTCTAAAAATATGTGGGTTTTACAAGTTTTGGGCTCTCAAAGGAATGAGGGCCCAAGTGAGATTGCTTCAAATGCTAGTAAACTTATGGGATCCGGATACATAGGCCTTCAACCTCAATGGGAAACCATTGAGAATTGAAGTAGAGGACATCTATTTCATCACAGGATTGTCTCATTGGGGCGAGGTGGTGAATCTCAATGCACGGGGAGCTGGGGGTGGTATGAACATAAAGGACTACATTTCCACCCACTGTATTGCACGCAAAGAGAAATTAGGGAGTCAAATTCCCATTAGGGTGATCAAGAACCTGAGTTTAAATTTCGTTGTCCTTGTACTTACATGGATCACGAGGTCGGCCTTGTTGCACCAGGCATCAAGGCCACTCATGTTTTACGTAGTAGATATCTTGCGACCCACAATTTATGACTGGTGTACCTCACTACTGGCTAACATGAAGAGCCAACTGACAGATTCCAAACATCGTAGGAAAAGGAACTTTGGGTTTGCATCTATCTTATGTAGTTTTTTCTTTGAGTGGGTTAAAGGTTTGAGCCCTAGAGTGGAGATTATTCCATGCAGACCACATGATCCAACCATGTCACGGTGGACCGAGGTGACGAGGTGGTTAGGAGGTGGTAGGGTACCAACCCCCTACAACGATTAGTTCTTCTTATGGTGGCGTTGATAGGTGATAACCATAGATGACTACCCTTATGCTGGGATCGACTACAGAGGAGATTCATATATGCCATTTCCACCAGACTCCGCCTATGGTGATATAGGTATGAAATTTTTTATATATTTCATTTTTTTGTGTTTTTTAAAAAGAGTAAAAAACACAAATATTTTTGGATGGTATCAAGTATTGAAAATTACTTTGTTATGAAAATGTGGGTCTGCGATGACCAGATGGATTCCCACCACATCGATGAAGGAACTGGGGAGATGAGTCGGTGGGAGGAGATTCAGAGAGAGTGCTTCAAAATGTGCAGGGGAATCTGTCTCGATTGACACACATGATTCCTATGGTTCAGGTGGAGGATCTACCAAAGGCTATGCAACGGAAGGTGGTGGGTGTGCCCTATGCATGGGTGTGACTCTTTCAGTGTCTCACGAACGCCATAATATGCTATCATGATATGCATCCGGTGCACAGAAATAGATTCCATGGTCATTGTATCTACCAGCCATATATGTATTTTGAGGGTGTGAGCCCCATTTTGTACTATGACACCATATTTTTGGAGAGATGAAATATAAAAAAAAAATTGGTCTTCGGATTTACTTATATATGTTACAATGTGTACATTGATGGATGTGTTTTATTTACTTTAGTTATGTGAAAAATTCCAATCTAGAACATAATTATCATATGCATCAGATACATAATTATAACTTCTAGGTATGTGATTATAAGTAATAAAATCAAATTGTCATTCCAAAAGTCGTAGCTGTAAGAATCGTCGGAGTAGAGCAAGGTCTCTCACATGGTAATTGTCGTTCAACTGGAATACTACTAATTGGGAGTCTAGGAGACCTTCTAAAGACCGAACACCATGTGAAATGGCGTCTCGTAAAAGTTCTATAACAATGCTATATCCAACCACATTATTCGTTGATGGCCCTAGACAAACACCACCCGAAGACACCATTTGACACTCGGGTGGGTAAATGACCCAAGCGGCGGAAGCCAATTTCTGTGTATGACGACTGGCAACATTTTTGAATCCTAAGTAAACTGAAGACTCCGTTGACATCTTCCAACCAAGGGAAAATTCGATAAGCAAGCTGATGCCACAAAGGAAAAGATACATATACAATGAGATACACTAGTATACAAAGATTCATGCCCAATATTGGGGGCTCAAGCACAATTTATTTTCAATTAGAGCCCATTTCTATGCTCAATGTAATATACCAGATATAAAAAGTACACAAAATAGAAATAAAATGCTAGAAATGGAAGAATAACAATAATATAACCAGAACATTCACCACAATAGCACTGAAATGATATAAGAATAACAACATAAATAACACTTTGAATCAGAAAGAAATGTTCATGGGCCTCTTCGAGGGGGCAACCTCTAGTTGAGCAGAGCTCTATTACAATAATATCCAAGCTAGGGTTCTCATACCCTCAACTTCTATTTATACTAAATATGTCTATCAAAAGAAGCATCTAGAGGAATATCCTTATAGAAGCGGAAGCTTCTATTAGGTCTTCTTACATCCAACTTATTCTATTTTATTGCAAGGCCTTATTAATATTGACCTTTATTATATCCGAATATATTGTTCTACCTATGTGCAGGTTAGGACCCTAACATGTACTCCCCCTTAAAAACAACCTTGTCCTCAAGGATGGAGATGTGGAAATTGTTGTAGAATGGTAGTTGGTTCCCAAGTGGCATCTGTTGGAGTTGTATCTTTCCACTGGATTAACACTTCCTTGATGGTTCTCTGACGCAGGCGATGCTCACGCTGGTCCAAAACTGCTTGTGGTTGTAGCCAAATGGATCCTTCTTCGGCTAACTCAGGAAGGTTGGTTTGAATTTGGCACTTAGTTCCGATCACCTTCTTTAAGCAGGAAACATGAAAAATAGGATGTAGCTTCGAATGACTGAGAAAAGATAACTGATAGGCCACATGTCCCACACGCTTGAGAACTGTATAAGGACCATAAAAATTGGGTGCTAGCTTCTGACAATGCTCGACCTTGAGGGAATTTTTCTTGTAAGGTTGCAGGTGAAGAAACACTTGATCCCCTTCTTCAAATTGACGTTCAGAGCGACCTTGATATGCTTGTTTCTTCATGCGATTCTGTTCCATGAACAAATTCTCTTTGAGGGTACGGAGAATAGCCTCTCGAACTGTAAGTGTTTGGTCAACCGCCTGGACCTTCAAGACACCAGGTAAGTATGAGAGAACTGAAGGTGGCTTCTGTCCATATACCACTTCAAAAGGAGTCATGCATGTAGATGTATGGTATGAAGTGTTGTACCACCATTCAGCTAAGGGTAACCATTGAGCCCACTGGTTTTTCTTTTCCGAGGAAAAACATCTCAAATATGTTTCCAAACACTTGTTGACAACTTCTGTTTGACCATCAGTCTGGGGATGATAAGTTGTACTACGATGCAAATGGGTGCCTTGTATCTTGAACAGTTCTTGCCAAAAATTTCTTGTGAAATTTGGGTCGCAATCAGAAACAATAGAGTGTGGCATGCCATGAAGATTGAAGACATGATCCATGAAATTTTGAGCCACCATGGATGTTGTAAATGGGTGTTGAAGAGCGCAGAAATGAGAAATGGGTGTTGAAGAGCACAGAAATGAGCATACTTGGAAAGACAATCAACAACCACCATGATGAATGATTTATTTCCTGATTTGGGTAAGCCTGTAATAAAATCCATAAAGATGTCCTTCCAAATAGCAGGTGGAATCGGGAGCGGTTGTAGTGTGCTCGGAGATTTGACTATTTCTCCCTTGTTGCGTTGACACACATCACATTCAACGACAAAAGTACGAATGTCCTGTTTCACACCATCCCAGAAAAAAGAACGTTTGACCCTGTCATAGGTTTTGGTGAACCTTGAGTGCCCCGCTGTCGGTGTAGCATGAAGCTCAGAAAGTACCGTGGATTTAAGCTTTGATTGTTTACTTAAATATAAATGGCCTTTGTATCAAAGCTCATCATGGAGTGAAGAGTACCTTGGGGGAGTTGGAGCACTGGACTGCAATTGTTGGATCAACTGCGAACTTTTGGGATCTTGTAGCCATTCCTGGTGAACATCTTGGAGCCAATCTGGTACAATGAAGGAAAGAGAAAAAAGGGATCCTTCATCTTCATATTTGCAGGAAAGTGAATCCAAAACCACATTGTCTTTGCCTTTCTTGTAAATGATCTCATAATCATATCCAAATATCTTAGTTACCCATTTTTGTTGCTCCGGGGAGGAAATGCGTTGTTCCAAAAAATACTTTAGGCTTTGATGGTATGTCTTAATTTGAAAGCGTTGCCCCAATAGATAAGGGTGCCACAAATCAACGACATGCAGAATAGCCAACATTTCCTTTTCATAGATAGATTTGCCCATATTTCTTTCAGATAGTTACTTGCTGGTAAAGGCCAAAGGCTGACCCTCTTGCATAAGGACATCACCAATTCCTTTCCCCGAAGCATCACATTCCAAGACAAAGGTCTCTGTGAAATCAGGAAGGGCCAGGACTGGAGTGGTGCACATGGCCATCTTCAGGGTTTGAAAAGCTTGAGCAACAACTGGAGTCCCAGTGAAAGAGTTCTTTTTTAGGAGAGCAGTGAGAGGTGTTGTAATATTTCCGTAATTCTTAACAAACTTGCGATAATAACCTGTTAAGCCCAGAAATCCACGCAAGATTTTGAGAGTCTTTGGGTGAGGCCAGTCTTGCATAGCTTTAATATTTTTAGGATCCACCCTGATGCCATCGTTGCCAACCATATGACCCAAGTACTCTACTTCTGAGGCGCCAAAAGAACATTTAGATTGTTTCAGGAAAAGTTGGTGTTGAGAGAGTAGATGGAGCAATAGATCCACATGAGAAAGATGTTCTTTCCAGGTCTTGCTATAGATGAGGATATCATCAAATAAAACTAAGACAAAATGATGGAGAAAAGGATGGAAGACATGATTCATGAGGCTTTGGAAGGTGGAGGGGGCATTACACAAGCCAAAGGGCATGACCAAAAACTCATAGTGGCCCTCATGAGTTCTAAAGGCAGTCTTGGGAATGTCTTCCTCTTTCATACATATCTGGTGGTAGCCTGAACGAAGATCAAGTTTAGTAAAGAATTGGGTGCCACTCAGTTCATCGAGGAGGTCATCAACGATAGGAATGGGAAATTTTTCTTTAATGGTAAGTTTGTTGAGGGCACATAAGTCAGGACACATTTGCCAAGAACCTTCTTTCTTTGGGACCATGCCCACATGAGAAGAGTAGGGGTTCATACTAGGGCAGATAACACCTGCATTAAGGAGTTCCTGGACCATTTTCTCAATTTCATTTTTTTGGGAAAGGGGTGATGATACAGACGGATATTGGGAGGAAGGCTTCTGGGTACAAGGGGAATGGAATGATCATGAACACCATGTGAAGGAGGGAGTCACTGGGGAGTGGAAAAGACCATTTGATGTTTAGAAAGGATGGCTTGGAGGTCTTGTGGAACCAAGGGTGTTTATGTTGCTTGTATGGCACAGAGCTGAGTAATAACACCAGAAAGACCCTTTTTGAGCAGCTTTTCCATGCGATGGGAACTAATGATATCAGGAGAACTGGTGGTGATGCCTTGAAACTTATATTGGTGGTCCTCCTGGTCAAATTGCATGGTTAATTCCTTAAAATCCATGAGAATGGGATCCAAAGTCCTTAGCTAGTCTGCACCCAACACAATGTCACAACTGCCCATGTTGATAGAAAACATATGAGATTTCAGGTGGTAGTCACCAATTTTGAGACACACATTTTCACAACGCCCTCCACATTTCATGGAGCCACCATTGGCAATCATGATTTGGAAATTATTGACAACAAGGATGTAGAAATGAGTTTCTTGGGCAATGCGGCGATGAATAAAATTATGGGTGCTTCCACTATCAACCAGAATGATGACCTTCCGATGCTTGATGTAACCAATTAGCTTGAGGGTTTGGGAGCAGAGAAGCTAGTGAGGGAATTGAGGGAAATGACCGATTCTACTTCGGGAGGGTCTGAGGGAGGGGTTATGTCGGGGGTTTGAGGTGACTCAGACACAAGAGGGGTTTCAATATCCTCTTCTGAAATATCCTCGGAGATGGCCATAAACAACTTTTGTTCCTTACACTTGTGGCCCGAGAAATATTTTTCATCACAATTATAACAAAGGCCTTTGAGTTGGCGTTCAACCATTTTAGCCCTGGTCAATTTTTGGATCTTTAGTGGAGCAGAGGGAGTAGTGGGATTTATTGGTTTAGGGCGAGGGATAAAGGAGGGTTTCTAGTTTTGAGAAGAAACAACCTGTTGTGCTTATTTAGATCTTTAAGTAGCCTCCACTCAACTTTGAGGCCGAGCCATGAGGACATGGGCCTGAATCTCATCCTTGAGGCCGCTGATAAAACATTCTTGGAAAAAGGCATCAGACATGCTCTCTGTCCGAAAATCTAGACGCTCAAAGGCAACTATAAAGTATTCCACTGTTCCTGATTGTTTCAACTTTTTCAAGTGGCCCAAATGGTTGGTGTCAGTGTCAAAGCGTTCATAAAGCTCTGCCACAAAGTGTGTCCAAGCAATATTCCCTTGACGAGAATTTTTTCTCCATTACTACCATTGCCAACGTTCTTGATCTAGATGGAGAACACCATACCGGAGTTTGAACAAGTCATCTGTAATGCCGTATAAAGAGAAATAATGTTCCATTT
>JASDQU010293524.1:0-14283 GCA_032191745.1 Picea mariana
GGGTTAAATTAATATTTTCGTCGATATTGTGACGAACTTTCGTGGCAATATCCACGAAAATCCCGCCATGTTTAAAAAAATGATCAAACTAGTGGAAGCATGGAAAATTTTCGTGGAATAATCCGCCCATATGTAGAAGTGGTTCCACTCTAATGTTTGAACTCGAAACTCTTTCCCGACACAGGCACTTGATCAAAAGGCTTCAAGATGAAAGATATGCCCAAAGGAGTAATATTGAGGAACAACGTAGCAGCATGAAGATAATCCATCCTCGTTTGGACTAGCTTGAAAGAGTGTAGCATCAGTCAAGCAATCCAGAAAGAGACCAGGGAGCATCCAAAAATGAAAACTCAATCTCGGTAAATCAAATTATGGACCTTAACGAGCCCCACCCATAAGCGATTTGGGAGCAACAGCAGATCAAAATGGAATCGGGTAGTTGAGCCCTTTAAATTTCCAGTTGCCATGTTTTGTTTTTCGATATGTATCAACGGTGTATTTTATCAACTGTATTCTATGAAATACAATCACAATAGTTTAGCTAGGGAAGGACACACTATGAAAATCATTTTTGTTTCAAAACCTCCATATGTTAAAGTCTCTACTTTTCGAAGGCCTGTAATGGCCTCTTTTTTGTAAATCAGTGGATTTATCCACACTTTTAATATATTTTTCCCAGTTTTTGTAAAAAACAAATATATTAAAATAAGCACACTCTGCCACATACATAATGTCAGTTATGAAATTTCGAGTTGGAAAAAAAGTTATGAATTTTACATGAGTTACACTTATTTTTCATTTAAAAGTGATTATTATATGACTTGCATATTTGACTTATAGTTTTATCAAACATTTTTACAACTTTACATATTTACATATACCAATGAAAAAGTTAAGATAAAAAATAGTTTCTATGATCTCAAACAAGAAGGTTGGTTTATACATAAAGTTGCTTAAAAAAACTAAAAATTGTTTCTATTTTTTTACTCAAATTTTATAATTATAATAACAATAATTACAAAATTACAATTTTATTTAATTGAAATTTAAAATTATAATTTAAACATTTTTCAATTCAAATGGTCAAAATTACAAAATTAACAACAAACAAATTTAACGTGTTGAAGGAATTTTTTTCCTGCTTCACCGCGGGTGATATGGTGAGGAGATTATTCCATAGAAATTGAAATGATAGCTCCACCATTAAGACAACTCCAAAATACCCTCATTGCACCACTGACATTGCTCGTTAAGTTTTTTGTCTTGTGTTTAAGATCCTATCTTCTAATCGATGGATACACAAATAGTAACATGATAACATTAAAGTATTATTGCATCGTCATATGAAGAACAAAGAAGCTTGCTTTCACCTTGCAAACTTCTATTTCTTAAATAAGCCAAAATTATCGTTTCACCATGCAAAATTCTATTTCTTAAATAAGCCAAAAGTATCAAACACAATATACCATTAAGGTTAAGGTTAATTAGTCATTGCAATGAAGATTCTGAGTTTATCCTCAACAACATAACTTTTCAGTAAACAAAGGAAGGTTGGGTTTAATGAGAAATCTTAAAAGAATAAAGACAATTGAAAAATATAATTTATTTAACCCAAATCTAACAAGTATCACAATAATCATACAATTTGTCAAATGATACTTCGTTACAAACAAATATATTCAAAAAATTACACCAGAGTAACATGTCCATGGTTGACTTTTGATTTTCAACTCCAAAACCAAGTTCATCGCCTCACAAAATATATATTTTAGAATTATATATCCAAACCATCTTCCCAACGAAGTTGCGATTTAGAGAGGTCGTTGATGAATCCGTGATTTATTCTCCTCCCACAACAACCTCCACTATAACTATGCAAAGTAGAGAAGCTCTGAATATGAAGAGCTTGATTAAGTGGTGTGCTTCTCCCCATGTGTCTACCTCTATCTATGTTGTCTGTAACATCACCAGCCACCACAGGTCGGGCAATGCCACTGCTCAGACACTTCACTTAGTTCTGATACCAAACTGTAGCATCCCCGGCCAACACAGAGACCGGGTAATGCTACCACTATGGAATATACACTTATACAATATATGCATTTTAATCAAATTAAAGCACTTAATCACAATAATCACAGAATTACTACTACCATACAGAATCAATCAAATTAATAATAGTTCATATACGCAACAGAATACATGATAACATTCAAGTGTCACAGACATTCATAACATATAAATTAAGCACATACTGATACTTATCTTTTCAATTAGAGTAGCACCACCAACTACGTGCAAACCTTCCATGAACCTCCCAGCTATAGACCACATTGCTCATCATGCTCAGCAGTGGGTCACCCCCGAGCTAGGACTAAGCTCCACCTAGAGCAAGGGATTCATAGACAAGGCTAAGGTTACAGGAAACTGCACAATGCAACTAGAAGGATTATCTCTAGGAGCTTCCTTATGCCCACTACTCACAGACTCTCATTCCCCACATGTATGTTCCACCTGGGAGCATACACCTTCATTGTCACACAGTCCATCGACTACTTCACCTCCCTCTCAGGGTCTTGGCAACAGTCCGGATCAAGAGTTATCAGAGCTCTGTAGCTAGTGTTGGAATCTCTCTAGGAGAAGACCACTTCCCAGCAAACTCTCTCACTCGGAGAGAGCTACTCACAGGCCTGACAACCTACCTCTTCAACCATGGGCCTGACAACTAGCCTCTTCAACCAGTTTCAATTCAATTCCTACAAGGTAAGGATAACAACGACAACAACAACAATCGGTTAAGTCATGGGTGACAGCAACACAGGAAATTGGGTATAGACATCCAAAAATGACAACAGTCCACACTAAGACACAACACGGTCCAGACCATATCTAGGATGTGTCGGGATTCACAGTGAAACAACACAGTTTGGCTTCACGATTCTGTCTTTCAGAATGCGTGGTTATGTAGAGGTCCAATGTAGAGGCAAAATGGGTTTAGACAGAGGATGGTAGAATGACAGAACGAACCCAACACGGTTTGACTCTTGGGTTTTAAATGCATGAGCCCAGGTCGACACATGTCTCCCTGGAGCTGTACGCGCTCCATTTAGCATACGTTCCCTTTACAGGAACTCAGGACAACACTCAACATGTCCACCTTAGCCTTCAGGAAATAATAATAAATTATTATCCCCTTTTGAGGTAAGCCCCCTAGCTTAGCACCTAGGCCCACACACTTAGCCTCCTCCTTTACCCAACCTTGTGGAAGCTTAGTCCCCCATCACTCTTTCTTCATGGTCGGTCTGCACATAACGATGTTTATATTTTATTAATGATATGCATAATTACATATACAAAATCAAGCTCCTGGCCTTTAATACCTAGGCTCTCTAGCCTAATAAACACATAATCCCAACATCTTATCAACACTTGGCTCACCAACCTACAAAACTTGCTTACAATTCATAAATACAACTGGGGATCGTCCTTGGGGATATTACAATCCCCTCCCCTTATTTTTGCATTGTCCTCAGTGCAACTCTTTACACAACATCAGCAAGATTTCCAAAATATTCAAAAGGATGTCGGTATTTTACCTGCATAGCATCTTCATGCTTCCATGTCGTGTCCTCAGGACCGTATCCTGTCCACTGGACCTTTACAAGCCCTATGGCTCGATTCCAGAGTTGTTTTCTCTTTCAGGTCCAATATGTGCACAGGATGCACTTGCAAGACGCCTTCTTGCTCCACCTAAATCACATTCCAATCAATAACATGATTAGCATCAGGTATAAATTTCTTAAGTAGTGAAACATGAAACACATTATGTACAGTCATGGATGCAGGTATTGCAAGCGTTTATGCAATGTATATATATGTATATACAAGCAATACTAATAACATTATAACTTGTATAGAAGATCCACAACATACAATAAATAGAGAATTGTACTTATATTTTGATTGATAAGACCTTCCTCCCCTGAGGAGGGCTATGACTCCATCGGGGCAATGGCTTCCCAAGATAGCCACGGTCCACATCCATTTACACATGGTCTAGGCTAAGGTACCAAACCTCAGCACCACTCCAACCAATGGTCTCGCATTCCCCACATGCCTGTTCCACCCCAGGAGTGTACACATTCACTGTCACACGGTCCATTGGCTGCTACAGCTCCCTTTCGTTGGGATTCAGCAACAAACCATCTCAAGAAGTCTCAGAGCACAGTGTCTCCCAGAGTTCCAACTGCCCTCAAAGGTCTCCAAGTACCCTCCAGGCCTCATACTGGGGAACCTATCCCCACACTTTTCCCTTAAGGGCTCCAGCCTTCTCCAAGGAAACCCAAGGAGAAGTGTACACACACTCAAATCCACAGGGGATCCACAAGGTAAGATTTTTTGTCTCCAATCAACATCTCCCTTGAGCTACTCTTTGTAGTCAACATTCCAATTTTAATCAACATCATCTCATCTGCATCACCCACATGCAGTTATCATGAGAAAACACAAAATAATTCATTTAGGAACTCCAATTAGTTCAAAAGGGAATTCAACTTTTCCCCCAAAACATGAAATTATATTTCATAATTCATCTTGGTTGTTTCCATATTATGAATGCATCCATCCTTGTGGTTTACCGCAGGCACCAAACTACATACCATTTTTCCTGTAAGTCTTCATCTTGCATACTGCCAACAATTGTCAGTATTTCTTGTACATCATAATTCAATTGCAATATGTACAAAATATTATGCAGTGATCTTAGAATTTCCTGCACCTAGCAATTCAATCACAATTACCCAACAATTTAATAAACTAGAACGACTCGTCATTCTATGCATATGCATGTTCACAGTAATATATGTACGTTCATTACTTCTTTTTCTGAACAAGAAAATTTCCTATAGTCAATGCTCATGTGATTACTTGACTTGCAACTTTCATGTTGCAATGTCTAACACCTCCCTGAAATATCCTCAACTACATAAGTTAACAACATTTCAGTTGTTAGTAACAATTATTTCCATGCAATAATATATATACATGTACTTACAAAACTCATTCAGCCATTGCATTTAGTACACAATTCTATCTTTTACTATGCATGAGTGCAATTCTCAGTGCATACTTATTCAGCACACCTTGCATTGAATTACATAATGCTCTTTATCTTAGTCATGTATCTCACCATCCATGAGTTGGAATTCTGGCCAATGTGTTGACACATTCTCCACACACTTCCTATTGTCTTCCCAATTAATTGGATGCCTTCCTTTTCAACCTGAATACTACACCAAGAATATAATTATGTGGTGTTCATTAGTGTTAGCAAAAAGGTTGTAGCCCAAGTTTTATTTAAAGGTAGGAATCTTTTAGTACCTGTGTGGCTCATAACCTTTCCATATCCATACCTTGCCATATCCAACCATGTCCTAGTCTCATACGTGACTAGCTTACTGGATTTCATTCCTATAGCAAGTTCTTATCTTTTAATTCTTTGGTTATTACTCCATAACCAAATTAACATGGCATTCTACTATGTCAGTGTGTGCATTCAGAAGATAAAAATATTTGAATTAATACAGGCCTCCAGCCTTTACGGAATCCAGTGGTAAGCATTCAATAATATAATCATGCAATTTTATAAAATAACTCTGGTTGAGGAAATTCTTACCTAAATTTCCTTTCAATAATTATGCAAAAAAGAGTAATAAAAACTCATATCTGCATGACTGACATTAATAAATTTTATACTACCTGAAAGTCTAATGGAAATAAAATCTTTCATGCTTCTTTTATCAAACTTATAACCAACACTTCAGCTCTTTGTTGCTTCACTCCTTATGCAACAACATCACCAACAACACTTGCAAACATGCAAGCATTCTTTCCTCTAGCTGACCCAACAAGCAATAACATACTTGTTGCCACCGAAATTGCAGCAAATTCTTTCCCATGTGAAACTTTTCCTTGTTGAACCGAGAAGTCTTCAATTCTTCTCGGATTCCTGAATCTTATTGTGTTCTCACTGTGATTACTGTGCATGACTATTTCTGACCTGAGCACTTTCGACATAGCGCCCCTATCTCAACAGGGTCTGCTGACCTCCTAGTCAAAAGATCTTTCAATATTCTGAGTCGAATTGACTCTTTGAGCTCGTTATTGAGCCCAAAACAATTATACACAGGTCCCCTTTCCTTCTGTGTGTAGGTCCCGACAGACCCGCGGGCTATTCCTGTGCGCTTCCAAAACTCTAAGTTTTATGCGCTAGCCCCTTTTTCATTAGCCCTTTCCTTCATATGATCCTGCGATAAGACCTCATGGAAAACTGTGGTTGCGGGCATGGGCGAGAGTGGTTTTAGGCCAACCCGCTTTTCTCCCTGCAATCAACCTCCATCTGCCATGCGTCACTTTGTTAAAAACATGGTTTAAATTGTGGCCTGCTCTCATATTTTTAACATCCGAGCAAGTTCTGGCCCCGCAATCTAGCTCATTCGTCGATATCCAATCCCTTGGCGATGATCTGCGATCAACGGCTCCTATCTATCCTCCCTTTTTTACCTTCTTCAATCCTTCCACACGTGATCCCAAATCTACACGATCTATCGACATGTAGCTCCCTTCCAAATCAACGACTATGATTGATTCTGGCTCTTCGACCCTCGGGAGTTTCAACTCTCAACTATTTGATTTTCCCTATATGACAATCTTCCGGAGTGGAAGATATATTGACACATGTCCTCAATAATCGGACGGTTATGATGAACTTCGGCTCTCCGACCTTCGGTAGTTTCACGTCTCCACACACACAAATCTCCGAAGTGAATTTCCCCGGAGTGACAGATCTTCTACCACACGTCCTCTCCAAATCAATGGCCCTAAATCTCTTCAGAACTTTAGATCTTTTCGACCAATACCATTTTAATAGTCCTTCGACCTTCTCCTCGATCAACAATCGAGATCTCCTTCGGGACTTCGGCACTTTCACCCTCTTCTTTCCTTTAGAGTGCTTCGTACCCAAAGTTCCAGATTTGGCACCACGCGTCCATTTTCACATCAACGACCAAGATTTACTTCGGTTGTTTCTCCTCCTCCTTGTCCACAAACTTCTGAAGTTTTGGATCTTAAGCCACCTATCCTCCTTAATGATGGACGGTCCCAAATCACTTCGGTACTTCGGGACTTTGACAAGTCCACTTCTCCTGCGCACACAAGGGTTAAGTCTCATGCACTTACGTTCAGATCCAACGGTTGTTGGTCCTTCGCACTCAGATCCAACAGATGGTATCTGTTCCTCTCCTCTGTGCTTCCTTTGTTCTGTTGGATGTTGATCTAACGGTTCAGGCTCCTCCCCACAACTGATGTGAGGGTTTTTGTCACTCCTCCTTCTGAGCTTTTGACTTCTTCTGCCTTGGAATATTTTTTCATTGTTCAAAGGCTTCGACCTTTGACCTTTCTCCTGTGAGTCCACCTCCTGGATCTCGTCTTCGCTCTCGTAAGCGTTATCTCTTCTAAGCTTTAGGACTTAGAATGAGTCTGTATCCCTTGCACTCCTTGCGTTATCTCTTCTTAGATTTTTTATTTACTCAGTCTCCTAAGGGTCTCGGCCCTTCTGTTTCCTTTCAAAGGAAAACTTCATTCCCTCTTGGAAACATTCTTCTCAAAGCACACCTTGCTGAGCATTTTCTACAGACTGTTCAACAACTCTGTGAGTATCTTCCTCTAATACTCTTCTCCCTAAAATCGACAAAGATTACTCTCTATGCACACTTGCACTCGATCGATGCCCACCTGGCAGAGCCATACAAAGTTCTCAGTGGCTCTATCTCTCTTTGAACTCAACACAGAGTTCTTCCTATGCACTACTTGCAATTATGTTGATGAAGGTTCAACGATATCTCTCTTGAGCTTCTATGAGGTTAACTTACCTCTATCAATGCACTCCTTGTGGACAATGTGCACTACTTGGACTCGAAAACTCAAAGAACATAAACAATTGAAATGTATTCAATACTTCACCAGTTTACGCATTCAAACCAATCTGATTTAAGAAAACGTTTAGATTTCATTTTTTTTCTAAGATCTTCTCTACTCTATAATAATTTTCAGGCACAATCCCCTTTCTCTCAGTCCCCAATCCATGTGATCACGACCATGACCAAGCACTAGATCACTAGATGCTTACCCGGGCCTTCGGCTTCGAAAGATTTCAAAGCACCACACAACAATCTCTCAGAGTTTCGGATTACCTAACTCGCTAAGTAAGGCAGATCATCAGTTGACATCTATCTAACATCTGATGGCTGACACTCATTATGGAACTTCAAGCATCTGAGTTCCAGAACTTCGAAGCTTCGGTACTTCGGAGGATTTCACATCCACACATCACAAACCGTTAATCTCCGAACAATCCCAATCACCTTTGGTGATGTCATTATGTCACATTACTTACATTTTCCAATTGTGGGGGCATGCGGTAGCAGTTTGGAGTAACCCGCCTTTCATCCCGCAATTCTTCTGATGTTGACACGTAAGCCCTCGGTGAAACCGTGGTTTGTATTGCGGGACTGCCTTAGATAATTAACTTTTGTGCAACTTGGATCGCTATAATGCCTTTTGTCTATTGATATTGATGTATCGTGATCAATGCCAATGTGGGTCCTTCAACCTTTAACTTCATTAAGTAACCTTGGGTCACACTGACCATGCTCATACGGAGTGCCACATGGCGGAATACTAGCGACTGACTCGTGACCCAATCATACTGGTGTCACACGTCACGTTCCATATGGCATTTCAACCTTCCATGGGTTCGAAACCCAATGACACATGGCACACATCCCATGTGTCCACGTCCATCTAAGTGACATCATCATGACTCACTACTTCGTCTCTTCGAGAGCTTCCACCCTTCACTACTGCATTTTACCTTTTAACATTGGCTTGATCCAATGGTCGAGCTCTCCTCTCTAGATCTATGATGTAGATCCACTTCGGAGCTTCGAGATTTGACCCTTCTCTTGTTTCTGGCATCATACTTCACTAAAGTCGCAAAGTCTGAAGGGATTCCAGTTTAAATCCTCTGCACCTTCGACAGATCTGATGGTCGTAAGGGATTTCCCTTCCTTCCGAACAGAACCTACGGCGCAGAACAGGCTTTGTTACTCTGCAGATTTCCAAAGGAGTTCATGGCTAACTGCCTCACAACATTACCAGATATGACCATCATGAAGGATTCTCCTTCTCTCGAACAGATCCTAAGATCCACATTACTCTGCAGCCCAATACCACTTATGTTGTGGTTTTACGACACAACTACTCCTCCTAAACTTCGTAACATGGCCAAGGTAACTTCTTGGCACTCAAGAAGGTTCTGAGGTTCTAAATTGGTCCTCCAGACACAATTTCCTCTTGAAACCTTGGGTCCAATGACCACTTATCCATCCCATTCAGGCTCAATGTTGAAACCTTGGCTCTGATACCAATTTGTAACATCCCCAGCCACCACAGGTCGGGAAATGCCACTACTCAGACACTTTACTTAGGTCTGATACCAAACTGTAGCATCCCCGACCAACACAAATTCCGGGTAATGCTACCACTATGGAATATACACTTATATAATACATGCATTTTAATCGAATTAAAACATGTAATCGCAATAATCACAGAATTATTGCTACCATACATAATCAATGGAATTAACAGTAGTTCATATATGCAACAGAATACATGATAACATTCAAGCATCACACACATGCATAACATATAATTTAAGCACAGAATGATACTTATCTTTTCATTTGGAGTAACACCACCAACTACGTGCAGACCTTCCACGAACCTCCCAGCCATAAACCAAGTTATTCATCATGCTCAGCAGTGGGTCACCCCCGAGCTGGGATTAAGCTCCACCTAGGGCAATGGATTCCTAGACTAGGCTGAGGTTATAGGAAACTCCACAGTGCAACTAGAAGGATTCTCTCCAAGAGCCTCCTTACGCCCACTACTTGTTACCCACGATTTTGGTCATCATGATGATGTATTAAGGATGGTGTACTCAGGCTCTTCATTAGAATCTTTTCCTGAGTAAAGTTACCTTCATCTTTCTCCAAAAATCACAGTTTTGAGGAAGGTTCGTAGGCTGTCTATACATTTTCCTGCGAGAATGCTTGATTCTCGCAGGCTACCTTAAGCCAGGGTGCGAGAAGTTCACACTATGCCTAACTATTAGGGTGTGAACACTTTCTAAAGAAGGGAAAAAGAAGAATTCTCGAAGCTTCTAGAAGGGAATCTTCTAGAATGATGAGATGGCATTCAAATGATTATCTAAGTACTGGCTTTCTTGATATCTTGGGATCATTCTTATCAAAGTAACTAATTCATTTCCTCCTATATATTGAGAGCATTATCATGGAAAAGGTTAGAAGCAAACAAGGTTAAGAAGACATTGGAGAATTTGTGAAAGATTGTGTGAAGGAATGATGCTACAGTAGCGAAGAACTCCAGCAGGGTTATCAAAAGTGGTTGATCTTCTTCATGCAAGTGAGCAAGTGTGTGTGTCAGAGCTAGGGGTCATCGAAAGGAGGCTTGCAACATCAAGGCCCTGGTTGTAAGTTTTACTTTCTATCAATATAATACAGCAATGTGTCTTTTTCCCATAAAGTGAATTGTACTTTATTGCATAACTCCTTGATCATATGCATAGATTAATTATTGAATAGAATGTGTTTACTTCACTTCAATTGGTTTGTATTGTCTTGATCATGACTGCACAAGAGCATCGGAGCGAAGCTGGTACAACAAAGACCCAAGGAAGAGATCATAAGGTATTCTCGTGATTCTTGCCTCCTAGTACATTCAATAATCTAAATCTAGGGAAAGAGTATCATTCTGTCTTGATTTGTTCTAGATCCAGGTGGATCTAGGGAGATCGGTTTGTGTCCGCACTTACGGATTTATCCTATAACACTACTCACGAACTCTCATTCCCCACATGCTTGTTCCACCCTGGAATATACCCCTTCATTGTCACATAGTCCATCGGTTGCTTCATCTCCCTCTCAGGGTCTCGGCAACAGGCCGGATTAGGAGTTCTCAGAGCTCCGTAGCTAGTACTGGACTTTCTCTGGGAGAAAACCACTTCCTAGCAAATTCTCTCACCTAGAGAGAGATTATCACAGGCCTGAAAACCTGCCTCTTCAACCATGGGGATGACAACCCACTTCTTCAACCAGTTTCAATTCAATTCCCGCAAGGTAAGGATAAGAGCAACATCAACAGCAATCGGTTAACTCACGGGTGACAGCAGCATAGGAAATTGGGTATAGACATCCAAAAATGGAAACAGTCCACACTAAGACACAACACGGTTCAGGCCATATCCAGGATGTGTTGGGCTTCACAGTAAAACAACACAGGTCGGCTTCACAGTTCTAGCTTTCAGAATGCGTGGTTATGCAGAGGAAAAATGGGTTCAGACAGAGGATGGGAGAATGGCATAAATAATCCAACACGATTTGACTCTTGGGTTTTAAATGCATGAGCCCAGGTCGACACCTATCTCCCTGGAGCTCCTTGCACTCCATTTAGCATACGTTCCCTTTACAGGAACTTAGGACAACACTCAACATGTCCACCTTAGCCTTCAGGAAATAATAATAAATTATTATCCTCTTTTGAGGTAAGCCCCCTAGCTTAGCGCCTAGGCTCACACACTTAACCTTCTCCCTTACCCAACCTTGTGGAAGCTTAGTCCCCCATCACTCTTTCTTTGTGGTTAGTCTGCACGCAATGATGTTTATATTTTATTAATGATTTGCATAATTACATATACAAAATCAGGCTCATGGCCTTTAACACCTAGGCTCTCTGGCCTAATAAACACATAAGCCCACCAGCTTATCAACACTCGGCTCACCATCTTACAAAACTTATTTAAAATTCATAAATACAACTGGGGATCGTCCTTGGGGATATTGCATAGTCCCCTTCTTGGATGGGATATCTTCATTCTCAATTTCTATCTCTTAAGGAAGATGAAAGACAATTGAAGGGTTGAGGCACTAGATTTGTTGGACACAGTCACTGTTAAAAACAACCCACCTATTCAAGATTGTTGCATAGTCGAGGCCCCACGCCAATCCGACCCTCCCATTTTGAACCAATAATTTTCGTAAATGGGAGCTAAACATATTGATAAATTATGAGTGCATATGTCCATTCACATGTTCATCCTAATCCCTAAAACTCGGTACATCGATGAAGAGATAAGTACATTTTCTGACACAAGAGAATAGTCGTTTGCTAAATTTATAGCAGTTGGAGCCAACAACAGATACATAAGGGTCATCTCAATATTCAACAGTCTCATGGTCAATGAGTGAAGAATGTGAACCTGAGAATAGAGGATGCCAAAGAAAATGAAGAGCATGCCTTTGAAATTTAAAAAAAAATTAAAGTTGTGGACTTTGAAGAAAACGGAGGGCAGGTGTGTGAAAAATTCAAAATGTGGATGCGGGAGGAATATGGTAGTTGCAACATTCAATGTTCATGTACCAAACGTAGTGTGCACAGATTAAGAAACCTCAAAGGAAGGAATGGTGCTAACAACGGTTTATTTCATTCCCCGTTTGGTGGATTAGAGTACCCATCGGCCGAAGAAATTAGTGGAAAGGATTCCAGCTCAAACGACAATCATCGGTGGGAGGTTCACTGAGAGAGAAATGGATGGGATTCCAGATTGAATGACAATCGTCGGTGGGAGGTTCACTAAGAATGCAGTGGACAATATTCCAGATCAGAATACGCATAAATTCAACGTTAATATAATAAATTTATGTGCCACAAATCCAATACATTATGATGTAGTTGCACAATGCATCTAGTAGGGTAGCAAAACAAAAAAAGGCATTTGAATTTTGAATTTTGGTCTTTATGGTTATTTGTGATCAAATTGCTACTCTTAATTTCAAGTCAAAGGGTATATATTCATTTAATCCTTCCATGATGAAAAGTTGAAAAAATAATTGTATTTCAATTCACAAGAGTGAATTGTCCTTCCAGTTATTTAAAATGTTAAAATTTAATAACAACTAAATAGATAAGTTGAAATTTCAATAGGAAGTAATAATAAGCATACTTTGTAATTTCAAATATAATCTTTTGATGGGTTATATATACATCAAGAATAATAAAAATTTATAACAATTGAACCATATTTTCTTTGGAGGAATTTCAAAATGTTAAAAATGACAATATAAAACTTTAGTCACAATCACAAAATCAAACATTTTTGTGAACACCCATATAAAAGAGGATGAAATCTATGTATCCATATGATGCATGAGCACTACATATTATATTCATATTTTGAGCATACCCAATTCTACTTAACCATGGAATTCATGTTCATTATATATCTCATTAGAAAAGAAGAAATTGTAATAGGTATTGAGGCCTTTATTGAAGGGTAATGATTTTATCAAAATACTATAAAAGTAATGAAGATACCATACTTGCATTATAGTCCTCTAGGAACATAACAATATAGCATGACTACATCCCTTGCTTATTATTTAAGTTAAGATTTTTATGATTTGGAGCTTCCTAAGATCCATAAAAACACAAAACTAAAGTAAATTGCTAATTGAGATGATCAAGTATGTTATTTTTATTGAGGATATTGATTGTTTGTTTTATCTCTCAAACCATTCGAAAATGCATGAAAGAGTGAGATATTATAGCATGATCCCTAATGGATATGATAATAAACAATGTGTTACCTTATCCTTAGCTTTCTTAAGAATCCACAGACCTTCAAAAATGTTGTTCCAAGCATTAATGCTACAAAGGATATGTCTCATTGATCTCAAGCTTGGGATGAGGCATGGGAAAAAAGAGCTATGGGGCATTCTAAAAACTTATTGTGAAGTATTATCACATCGATGTCAATGTTGATAGAAACAAGAAAAAGAAAGTGAAAAAGCGTGATAAGATGCATGTAATGAGGAAAAAGGGAATGATCATTTTGGAGAACAAGGGAGTGAGGATTTGATAATGCTATAAATTGAATGAACAAAATCACAATTATCATCGTTGTAATCTCAATTTTAGGTTTTGTGATGTTGACAAGATTCATTTTGTGCAAGTTCATATCTAAACTTAATAAAAAACATACAAGTTAGAAAATTTCATCAAGCTTGATAGAGATTTTATTCCCAAACATAATCATTAAATAGTTTTATGTGAAACAAAGAAAAACTATGTATTGTCTTTATGGAA
>JASDQU010293525.1:3303-14282 GCA_032191745.1 Picea mariana
TTTTACTTCCGGGACCATTTTGAGGGCCTAAATGAAGGTTTTTAGGTATTGAGCTCCTCAATGATAGCCAAATGAATTATTGATCCCAAAAAATGAATCTCCTAGATGATACCTTTCCAACAGGCTATCACACGCCTAAAACAGAGATCGTATGCAAAAGTTACGACCCCAGGAAGTTGATGTACTAGCTTACCCAAACGGGGCCCACATGACTTTTGGCGCTTCATCTCCTAGGGTTAGTTTTTTGGATGTCTAGGGTTTTTGGCATTCTTTATTATTGTAAAAATTCCTTCAGAGCCTCATTGTAACCTTCTTCTTGCGAATGTCGTCACATCTCTTCTCAGAGATAAGTTGCCACCATTCGAGCAAGCTTGTTTCTGCTGCATTTTACAGTTACAACTTATTTCGTTATTGAATAGAAAACCAGTTTTACCGTATCTCTATTATTTTGTGTTAAGCACCTATTAATAATCTGTATTCATTCATTCTACTCATAAAATCTGGATCAGAATTTCTTCCATCTCTTCTTTAAATCTTAATTGATGCTTGACAATATTAATTTCTCCTAAGAACCCGGGACAGTCATTTTTTCCAATGTTCAATGAAGTTTTCTCTAAAAGATCAAAAAATCCTTGAAAATTGTCATTAACTTCTCTGGTTATTCTTTTGTTTTCTATGATGTCTACCTCCCATACCTTGAGTATTACATCACCTTTAATATGTTCTGAAATGGATAGCTTTTGAGCCTCCCCGAAATCCTCTTTTGTTGAAAAAGACACTACTTTTTGAAAAGTTTCTTTGGCCGCTTTCACTTCTCTTTCTTTCCGAAGAATATTTTCCAAGGATTTACTTGTTTCCTAAAAGTAATTCTGAACAAATTCCAGATTAAAAAACACTCCCTGTTGTTCTTTTTCTATCTTCATATGTATTTCCAATACCTAGGCCTAGAAGATTACAAGCTCTACCACTTGATTTGAAATGGAATTAATCTTATATTGTAACTGTTTATTTATTTCCTCTTTCTTAATGACTTGTGCTTGAGTGACCTGTATTTTCTGATTTGCTTCCTCTAAGCTTGCTTTCATTTTTTGAATCTCTTGAATATCATTTAATCTAGCTTGTTCTAGACCCTTTTTTGTCCCCCAACTGATATTTCTTTCGATCTCTTTCAATTGACCTTGTAGCTGAGCTATCCTCTGATCTTTCTACTCCAACATAGCTATCAAAATACCTATAGATTATAAATTCACTGATGCTAAATCTCCCATTATGCCCATTGTTTCTGTAGCAAATTCTCCCTTTTTAAGTTTTTTTCCATCTATAATGATTTTGTGCTTTTTAATCATCATATCTCCTCTTGGATGCATCTCCTGTTTCAGGATAGCCTTCCTCTTTTTACTGAAAAAATAATCAGATGAAGGAATCTCATCCCTAGAAATAGGCTCAAGATCACTAACATATAGAGCTCCCTCATGGGGGCTTCCATAAGTAGACTGCAATGGACTCAAGGAAGTAATGGGACTTCCAAGTTCTGTCGATACTGTTCCTCCTACTTTTTTTAGAAAACTCTCAGGGATTTCTGAAAGTGTTTCTAACTCCTTTGCTTTCCCTCTCTCTGATTTTTCTATCTAAGGGACTCCTGTTTCCTGTGAAGGCATTTCACTCTCCTTCAATTTTCCCTTTGTATTAGCTTTTTCCTATACATATGTTTCAAAGCCTGGGGGAGGCCCTTCCTGCTCTAGAGGAGGAGTCGTGGATTCACCTTGCAAATTTTTTGGCAAACAACTTCGCCTGTGACTTTGGAAGGATATAAAACCAGTCTGCAAGTTGGGTGATAAGGCCCGTACCCTATTCAGTACTTCTTCATAAGTTTTAACCTCGAATATATCACCATAAAAAGATTGTTCATGTTGATAAGATTTCAAATTACAGTGCATCAAATGTCTTCTTACTAATTGACAAGGGTCATGCTTTCTGTGCTCAATATCTACCAGTTTTATCTCCTCTAATGCCTCGGCTTCCACTTTAGAATGGCCAAGGTTTAGTAATGAAAATTTCCTGACATACACAGGGAAGATTGGCCAGGATTTCTTTTGAGCTACCTTTAGCTCTATCCCAATACCACCTTTCACTATTTGATATGCTACCTCCCTCAATACCAGTCTGTCCGGGAGGAATTTTGGAAGTGCGTGAGGGGGAATTGAGCATCCATAGACCCTAATATAAGAGAAGTTTTCATCAAAAAACCAGTTGTCTATTGATTTGAGATTTCCTGAGACAGACTCAGAAATGCGAGGGGGTTCACAGACATGAAACATTTTATGCATTGGAATAATTATGAAATGGAAAATTTCATAAAACACATTCTTAGAATTTTCTTCCCATAACACACAGTGATATTCGTGAATGGGTCCAGGACAAGTTATGTTCCAACTCCAATTCATTAAGGGAAAAGGAGTCACAAAGCAAACTGCGTCCATAATGTACACTGACATGTAAAAGGCCACTGGTTGACCTTTAGATTTTGCAACTCTGTAATTTGAAACTTCTTGAGCTAGGTTATCAGATAGAATCTTAATCCAGTTTAAAATCTATCCTTCTGAAGCTTCTTCTAAAAAGGGCACCCATTCTGTAGGAAAATGGCAGGGATCCTTTTTCCTGAAAATTCTACACAACATAATGGCTACATAGACCATGTATTCATTCAAAGATGTCGTGGCATAAACCCCATGGTTATCGGCCCTAAAATTTGATGGACATCTCCACCATTCTCCAATTAAATCGGGATAAGTTCGGTTTGCCTCAGTACACTCTTTCCTTTGAAATTCAACTAAAAACTCAGTATTAAAAGTGTACTTAGGATTTAGTGAGAGCTTATACATTACTTGTATATGTTCTGGCCTGAATGAGCCTACAACGACCCCTTGATCATTTAAAATTCTCCTCGTTTGAAGATCAATCTTTTCCAAGGCCCATTTGATCATGTCATTGTGCCCCATAAGCTGAGGGTGTGCCGTGATCTTATGAAGCTCTGATTTTGCTACATCTCGGAAGGGATTCTCAGAACCAGTAGGAGAATTCTTGATTTTGTATTCCAGGAATTCAGAGATTTGTTTCCAAGATTTAATTGAGTCGATAGCGTGTGGCGTAGTGTTGGATATGATATCTCCTTCTTGTGTATCTTCACTCTTCTTTGGTGATTTCTTTGGTGCCATGACTTTAAGTTAGATGGAAAACCTGTCACAGAGAAGGAGTGTATGAGCTCGACTGAATGCGTCTTACGCTTGATAGTGTGAAACATAATATGTTGTGAAACTCAGACCTTCAAAATCTCTTTTAATTCATTTAACGATGAAGGGACTGGCACAAATGACAAGAATTCAATACATTTAATGCAGTAGATATTTACTAAGATACGCATTAGTGTAACATATCACTAGTTATTCTTTATTTAAGTGGCCGCATTTTGGCGCTTTTGAATTCAAAATTCAGAGCATTTCATTCAATTGGAAACTGAAACATGAACAAAACCCAAAAATATTGATTATCATTAATCATGCTTTCAAAACATATTTAATTTAGACTAATCACAGATTAAGAGTCAAGATTTCGTGTTTCGGGATTTCGTGGATCGAGTTGACAAGAGGTATGTTATCACTGAATCCCGATTTCTGAAATCGCGAAATCACGACAAGGTTAAATTAGGACTTAAATTCATTTTAGCAAAATAATTGATCGGTATTAAGCATTTCGGGATTTCAGAGATCATGTTGACAGGAAGTATGCCATCGATAAATCCCAATTTCCAAAATTGTGAAATCATTAACTTAAGACGTGAATTTTCATTTTAGTGGATTAATTAATTAGGATTAAGGACTGACCTCCAAAACAGAATTCATTTAGACTAACACAGATTTTGAGTCTGGATTTCGCGTTTTGGGATTTCGGGGATCGAGTTGACAAGAGTTATGTTATCGCTGCATCTCGATTTTCAAAATCGTGAAATCACGACAATATTAAATTAGGACTTAAATCCGTTTTACCAAAATAATTGATCGATATTAAGCGTTTCGAGATTTTGGGGATCGTGTTGACAGGAACTATGTCATCGATGAATCCCGATTTCTGAAATTGCGAAATCATTAACTTAAGCCCTGGATTTTTATTTTAGTGAATTAATTAATCAGGATTAAGGATTGACCTCCAAAACAGAATTAATTTACACTATCACAGATTTTGAGTCGAGATTTCTCGTTTCAGGATTTTGGGGATCGAGTTGATAAGAGGTATGTTACCACTGCATCTCAGTTTCTGAAATAACGATACGACTAATTTAATTTTAATAATTATTTACTTCAAATTTTCGGGAAATCGGGGATCGGGATTTCGCGATTCGATATGTATTAAAACCTATGTTCTTAATAAACCCCGAGTCCTAAAAACCCCTTTTTTATTAGTTTGATTTTTTGTTTTTTATTATTATTAGAATAAAATCTGTCATGATTTTGGTACTAACCCTTTGGAAATGAAAGTGAGGATTATGCTTCTTGAAAAGCCGAAACCCAAAAAAGGAAGGATTTAGTCTTCAGATTAAAAAATTTAAAATATGTTTCAACATATGCTCCAATTGGGGACCTTGTCTCCCTGTGGGACGAGGAGAACGTGTAGACTTAGTGACTTTATTGGGTTAATGGAGTCAAGGGCTTATCTCTGCAGAAATTGCTAAAGAAGGGGATACAGAGGAAAAAGAGACTTCATCCTTACTTCTGAAAATATTTTCAAAACTCTCATTTTTTGTAAACTCAGTTGTAGTCGCATTCACAATCTTCTCCTTCTCGTTACTGAAATTAAGTTAGTGTTAAGATGATCAAAACAATCCTAGGAAACCCAATAGATTTTGTGGCTTTCGGCTTGCATCAAATGAAGAAAAAATCATATTTTTAATTGGGGAGCCCTGTCTAGACTTGGGATGCAGATCTGGTTTTGAAAAAACTGGTAACTAGAGTAGAGTGATATTTAAGTATGACAACCTTACAGATACCTCAGATATTGCTTCACTGCCAGTGAGCCTATTCAGTACCTCGGTGAAGTTATCTGTCCCTTTTTACTGAATTTCCTTTCACCACTTCGAATCCTAATTATGCATTTAACCTCAGATATTTCTTCACTACCAGCGAGCCTATTCAGTACCTCGGTGAATTTATTTATCCCTTTTTACTAAGACAAGGGAAATCATCTAAATGAATTTCCTTTCATCATCTTCTGGACTCGATGGGGGAAATCAAATATGAATTTATTTTCACCATTTGTCTTATATTTTACTTTTTGAATATGAAGTTGGGGCAATCAGTGATACTTGATATACCATGAATGGTATCAGTGTAAAAATTACAGTGGAGGTCTATCAACTTGTTTTGATTACTCTAGAACAACCTTCTCTGAACTTTCAAAACACCTTAGTCCGTAGAGAAAAAGGGGAAGATTAATTTCAGGGGTCTTCCTTCGAGCAAGCTTAAATCCTTAGAAAACTGTTAAGAAACCTAGGAGAGTCACGATCAGCCTAAGCATAACTTTGTTTAGTTGGAGAGTGAGGATTTATGAGGACTGGTCTACCTTTTAAGAACTATTTTTCATCTTCAATAGTTAAGACATAATCTCTTCTCCCTCTGTGGGAAACTCGGAAATAAGTTTGGTTTTTTAAGAAGACAAAACTGAGGGTAGAAAGGGGAAACAAAGAAAGACCTAGAAATCGAAAAACAGAGGTCATAAATTAAAACAAACTCCTGGAACTCTTTCTCGGAGACGCTTTTCATTTTTTTTTATTTTAAATACCTCTTGTCCTATTCTAGGTGAAACTCTTAGGGCCTAGATTTAGAAATAATTCTTTAAGTGACATATCACACTTGTGAAACAATCACCACGCTTTTTTTTTATAAAACCTTTGTTTTTGAAAAAATAGACTTTCCTGGAATTCATACCTTTGCTTACCATTTTCGTTCTCTTTTGAAATAACCGAAATCTTTATATCACCTGTTTTCAGCGGATTTATCTTCTGAAATATGGATATCTGTTTGCTCCTTTAGCTTTGTTTGGGCTGCAAGCCATGATCCTATAAATGAACATAACGAAGAGTATCAGGGCTTTTAAAAAAATTAAATACATTGAAAATTTTATCTCCCTACTTCTAGAAAAAAATTAACCTATTTTTATTTTACTTTTTTTGAAAGTAGACTTACTAAGGAAATTATGAAATAAAAAGAAAAATCAAATGGTATATACAGTGGGAATTTCGAAAATCATTTATTCGATATAGTGTTTTAAATAATGCCCATTGACAGGGATGTTGAGGATTTACCGTCCAAATTCTCTAACAGAAATGAATTTTTTCCTTCAGGAGATGTTACCTTGAACGATCCATACCAGATGTGATCGAATTCACCATGTTTTTCCAAGTCTTTCTTCCTTTTATCCCATTTTAAAACCAAATCTCCCGGGAGAAAATATCTGTCTTTGGCTTTACAGTCGAATAATGTTTTCATGTCATCCTGGTATTTCCACAACCTTTCATCCACTTCGGCTCTGTGCTGTTGGACTTCAATCAACTGATTTATCCTTCTTGTGACAGGATTTGGTTCTTCCTTCTCATCTTGCCAAAGTTTCATTACATGAAGCGCTAGATTTATATGTAACACTACATCTGTCCCATATACCATTTGGAATGGAGAAGTGTCGATAGACCTTTTTCGTGCCTATCCAATTTTCCCACAAAGCGTATTTTAAATGCACATGCCAGGATTTCTTGTTTTTTCTTAGCACTTTCTTAATTATATTGATTAAGATCTTGTTTGAAGACTCAGCCAACCCATTTCCCTAGGGGTAATACGTAGTGGAATGACCAAGCACAATCTTATGTTTTTGGCAGAAATTGACCATAGCCATAGATTTAAAGGCCTGAGCGTTATCTGTGACTATCTTTCAGGTGCAGCTGAATCTAGATAAAATATTCTCTTCTAAAAAATCTATTACCACTAAATTTGTAGCCTTTCTGGTTGGGATAGACTCCACCCATTTGGTGAAGTAATCTGTTGCAGTTAGGATCCATCTATGCTGAGCACTCGAATGAGGATTAATTTTTCCTATGAAATCTAATCCCCACTATTGAAAAGGAGATTTTGTTTTGACTGGGACCAATGGCATCGCTAGGAGCTTATGCTTACCTGCAAACAATTGGCAAGGGTTGCAAGCTCCGACCTTGGCTTTAACGTCCGATAAACGTTTGGGCAAATAATACCCTGCCCTTAGGATCTTATAAGCCGTTTCCCTCCAGGCGTGGTGTCCTCCACATACTCCTTCATGAAATTGACTTATGACCTTTTTTGTTTCTGATTCGACCAAACAAACCAATAGGAACCCAAGTGGGTCCTTCCAATACAATTGTCTTTTAGATATACAATATTTGATCGCATGCAACTTCTTTGTTCTGGCTTTGGATGGGGGTAAGTCACTCGGGCACTTCAAAGTCAACAGGTAGGACACTATGTCTTTGTACCAATTTGATGAAGCAAATTTCTCTTTGATTCTGATTTCAGCTATTTGTTCATCAAGTTCATTCATTTCCACACACTCTTCTCCTCTCTATAAGCCATTTATTCCGAGAGCTCTGAAATTTGATTCAATTAAGAGTTTAGCTAAACCTTGTCGCTTCACTAGTTTCGTTGTTTTAATATCCAAATTGAATTATTGAATTTTGGCAAGCCACCATCCTCTTTTGCCATCAATGTCGGACTGAACCAAAATATATTTTACGGAGCTAGTGGGTACATACTCAATCACCTTAGAATGCAACACATAGGTTCTAAAATCCTTTAACTCCTTTACCATAGCATATGCTTGTTTTTCCATTATATTTTATCTAAGTTCAGAGTCTCTAAGACTTTTTCTAAAAAAGGCTATCGGTTGCTCGAAACCTTCTTCATTTTTTTGGAGGAGAACTGCAACGAGTGTGTGTTCAGAAGTGAATGAGAAAATAAGAAAATCCTTTAGATAATCAAGGCTTGCTAATATGGGTGCCTCACTTATAACCTTTTTGATACATGCGAACGATGCTTTAGCTTCTATTGTCCATTTCACTTCGTTGTTTTTCTTTAGCATATCTGTGATCAATTTCACAATTTCAACAAAGTTTGGAATAAATCTCCTTAAAAAAATTATTTTGCCTAAAAATGACTGAATTTATTTTACATTCCTAGGGATGTCTATTGTGTCTATAGCTTCAACTCTTTTAGGGTCAATTCTAATTCCATCTTGAGACACAATATGGCCCAAGAGTTCACCTTCTTTCATAACAAAGTGAGAATTTTTGGAGTTTAAAGACAAACCGAACCTGCAACATTTCTCAAACGTCTGCCTGAGATGCATCAGGTGATCTTCATTAGATTTAGAAAAAATGGTTAGATCATCAAGATAGATAACCACAAATTTGTCTCTTTCGCCAATGAAAGCGATATCCATAGCGGGTTGGAAAGTAGCACCTGCATTCATTAAACCAAAAGGCATCTTATCATACATAAATGTACCCCAAGGGGTGGTAAAGGATATCTTTTCTTTATCATGTTCACAGATGGCGATTTGATTATACCCAGAAAATCCGTCGATCATTGACATCCTCTTTGCCCCAACTACTTTTTCTAAAACATGATCCATTTTGGGTAGGGGGTAATTTTCTTTTAGGGATGACTTATTAAGATTTCTGAAATCGACACACAATGTAATTTCCCCATTTTTCTTTATAACTGGGACCAGGTTTTCTACCCAATTTGAGTATCTCAGTGGTGCGATTATCTTTTCATCTAAGATCTTTTTGACTTCCTTTTCGATCACGGACAGTAAAATAGGATTAATTTGTCTGAGTTTTTGTCTAAAGGGTTTGACACCAGGCTTCAGGGGTATCTTATGTTCGATCATAGAGGTGCCATAGGTTCTCAGCTCTTTATATGGCCAAGCGAAAACGTCTTTGTACTTTCTAAGAAAATCTGCGTATTTATTTTTGGTTTTAGGGGACAGATACTTGGATATCTTCACCAACTGCAGGTTTTCTTTAGTACCTATGTCACAGTCTTCAACCTCTTCAGGTTGAGGCTGTAGAGGGGATTTTGAAGTGATATCATCTTGATTGAATAATATTTCCAAGGGAATCAGACCCTTGGTGATCTGGTTATTTTTAAGAACAAGCATTCGATGATTCACGATTTTATCATGGAACTCTTGAGGATCCTCCCCTTCCTGCATGATCCAAATAGGATCGTTTTGGTTTTCTTGGTCAACATGCATTTCGACAAACTCATCTATAGATTCCAAAAATTTGCGAAGCTGTTCATCTTCCTCAAAGACTTGCCAATGTTGTATGTTATTCGGTATTGATGGTTGGTGGCTCATTTGTATGTGATAATTTAGTTTAAACGTAGTGGGAGGTGTGAACATTGAGGCTACTTTGGTTAATGCATCAACATGTTGGTTTTCAGTTCTTGGAATGAAATGAGCATTCACAGAAGAGAAGAAATTTTTGATTAGATCCTAGACACAATTCATGTAGGACCTCAACCTAGGATGTTTGGCCTGGTACTATCAATTTACCTGTTTTAGGATTAACTCAGCATCACCAAAGATTTCGATTTTTTTTATTTTCGTTCTCCTAGTGGCTTCTAATCCTAAAACTAAGGCTTCATACTCACATACGTTATTTGTGTAGTCCACGTTCCACTGTAGCCTATAGGAAAAGGGAATTACAAATTGATCATCAGGAGCCACAAGGAGTGCCCCTGCTCCATCCCCTAAGTAGGATGAAGTGTCGTCAAAAAACATTTTCCATATACCAGTACTATATACATTTTTTTTAATTTTTTCTTTTTCTGTGTTTTCTTATGTACAACTTTCGTTTATACCTACCTCAAAATTGTCATCGATAGATAAGATACAATTTCCTAAATCTTGATCAGAAATATATACAGGATGGTTATTTGGGTTATGTGGATCACCTATCGTGAATGCCAACCTAGTTTCTCTGTAAAGACGCATGTATTGTCCTCCAAAAACTGGAATCGTAGCGTATGTCATGTCAAGCTACAGATATCCTCCAAGCTTGGCACCCCAGGATCTAAATAACAATATACCATACTTCGGAGGGATGTCGGCGACCACTACATCCATAAGAATG
Source organism: Picea mariana (assembly GCA_032191745.1). Lineage (NCBI taxonomy): Eukaryota > Viridiplantae > Streptophyta > Pinopsida > Pinales > Pinaceae > Picea > Picea mariana. Next base: position 13,517 of record JASDQU010293525.1, read on the forward strand.
CCTTTTGCGGGTATTTGTGCCAAACCTACCACCAAGTCTTTAATCATGCCTATGCATTTGACCTTTATTGAATCAAATGATTATAAGTCTCCATGTGGCCTGGTGATTTTGAGGCCTAGTTTCTCCATAATGGATTTTAGCATCACATTGTGAGATTCTCAGGAATCTAGCATGAAATTATGAAGTAGGTGGTCGAACAAGGTTAACGTGATATAAAAGGGGGCTACAGTGTCTCTCGCACCTTTGAAATGCGGACAAAAAACTATGTTCATCTTGTCATCTTCTAAGTTGATGACATCGGCCTGGCTTTCGTCTTCTGAAAAGCTAATCATCTTGGAAATTTATTTTCTGTATATGGGATTTTTATCCAGTTCAACAAGTGGGATAGGGATTTTGATTTTATTTATTTCGTTTTCCAGATTAAAATTTCCCAGGACCTTGTTGCTCTCTATGTTTGGGGCCTCCATTCCTTTCTTTTCATCTTTTCTTTGTGGTGTGGACTTGGTTTTAGTCACATGATCCTGTGTTTTCTCAGTGGGTGTTCCTGTTGACTTTGACTTGACAGGCTGTGTGTCTGTTAAGAACCAAATATCAATATAGCATAGAAAAACCTCAGAAAAAGCACTCAACGCCTTGAAAAAGAGATAATTTCAGATAATAAGCCTCTTTGAGGGGGCAACCTCCTTTTACCCCACTTAAATGTTCAAGTACAAGATGATTCAAAATGAAAATGTCTCCTTGGTATATATAGGAGACTAGGAGGTAT
>JASDQU010293526.1:1394-14282 GCA_032191745.1 Picea mariana
TAATAATCGCTTTTTAGCCTCGAAAGAAGGGAAATATGGGTTTACACCATGCTCTGGACCCAAAAACGACTGTAAATATGGCATCTGAGAACATCTGATACCATATTTTTACACTTATTGACTCAGAATTAATAAATTCCAATTTTGCGGGAATTTAATTAATTCGCTAAAACTTAAAAAAAAAACCTATCAAACTTAGCCGTAATTTCCAAATAACCCGGACACTATGTTCTAGTATGAGCTTATATACATTCTGACACTAGACATTGGATTTTCCATGCCAAGACCTGCTTGTCAACACATACTTCGGCTTTGGAGCAAGTCTTTTTTCGAGTGAAAAAACTCAGAAATTATTTAATCCTCTCACTAAGGTAAGAAGAAAAGATAATTAATAATTAAAAAAAACACTCCGGAGTATGTGTCCACTCCCAGATCAAGGGTGGCCAATAGCCTTTTACATTCTCTCATACTTAGAACACTTATTACAATAGTGGAAATACGGGAAAAGGGGCCTTTTCAGGGCCTACTGAATCACTGAATTCTGCATGTATGAGCACTGCTTGCTCATTCTTTGGCGGCTCTTCAGGAAATCCAGCTTGTTGAACCTGGTGGATAACAGGCTCATAAGTCAGATGGATCATAGCAATGTCAATCACATCTAATCATCAAGTTTATTAAACATGTGCATAAAACCCCTTTTACCCAAACAAGTGCTCAAAGACATTATACTAATCTACAAGCCAAGTTCGGAGGAAATGCTAGGACGTCCTATTGGGCTAATGCTCACTGGATGTGGGGTGTTTCTAGGAGAGATCAAATCTAAGCGACGTGAGTGGATGAAGTGGATAAAGGATGTTTGGGCAAGGGGTGCAGTGATAGCAGGGAAATGCATGGCTTACCTATGGGTGCCTCTATAGAGGGTGAGCTGCACCTGTCATGGATGCAAATGTTTCCAAGCCCATTCAAGCCTTTTGTCTTTATTTTATTGCTTTTTCTTCAAGAAGCTAGCTAGAGGACACTGCCTTGGCGTGGTGACCAGTGGTGCCAATGTTATCCACAAGCATTTCACGGAAATGAGAAGGTTGGCTCGTGATGTGACCCCCTTTCTCTTGGCTATGCCACCAAGAGCCACTACCCTGGCGTGGTGACCAGTTGTTGGTAGTGTCATACCGCTACATGCCCATGGACCTAATCGGCTGGCTCGTGATGAGACCCCCTATCCTCTAACTAGGTCTTGTTTTATTATTTTATGGGTCCCTCTGTTTCTTAATGAGAATCTTTTTACTGCTTTCTCAAGGATCCCTGGGTGAAGCATCTCGAGGTTTCATTCTTTGGCTTCTATCTTTTGCCAGCTACTTTTACCCTCCGGGCCTTTAGCACCTTCTTCCCACAAGGTAAGGTACAACCCTTAAATATTTGGCCAACCCAATGCCCAGACCAGTGTAATGAGATGGATGAGCGTGAAAAAGATGGAAAGTGGTAAGTATGGTGGGAGCGGACGATGGCTTCTCATAAATCCCTCGAGTGACAACTCAAAACCTATGGGCACAAGCTTACTAGGGCATCCTGTCATTCCCCCCAGATATGGTCAAGTGGATAGGTATAAGATCCAAGCACCCGTTAGAAACAAAAAGAATTGAATGCATATATTCAAAGGTTTTGAGAATCAAAGTGACACATACCATGATACTCAGACTTATTACCTCATGGAGCAAGATCCAATTCTGCTACAGGACCAGGCCGAGGTGATGGATGTTGCTGCTGCTGACAAAGTGGAGGCGCTGAAGAATGAAAAGATGGGCCCTCCAAGGCCTTGCTCAAGTCGATCTAGCTCTTGGTACTCCATGTCTAGGACCTATGGGCCTCGAAACATAATCTCCATAGTTATCCCTAAACTGGGGGATAACATCTGGCTCCAACTCGGGGACATGTGCTCACCGTAGAGTGCATGAGAACCTCAACATGTCTGGGCATAACCTGTGACCTACTTGATCTCAACATAAAGCTGTTAGTAGTCATTTAGGGTGGCGATATCACCCCCAACTCATGTATATATATAAAAATGAAAGCAATCATATATACAAATGTGTAAACAAACTACTCTAGCATGAAATGCAAATGGTATATACATTGAATGCAAATGCCTACTTACCTATACTTACCTATCGGCTGAATGCTAGGTGTAGAATGACTAGTAAAATCATCCTAGCAATGTCTCAGAATACCTGCCTCTGTGCTTCATCATAAACCAAAACAGTGATAAGTTAAGCACACAAATAACATGGGTTAGAGAATGTATCGTATCATTGGAAATCATAAAGTCTAACTCATGGATGCAGGTGGGAGGGATAAAATCATGCCAAGTCATTCTCTGAGGAAAGTGCTCAATCCACTTTAGGAAGGGATCGTGAAAAGTCAAAGGTTCAGAAAGATGACTCAAAAGGTCTGAAAGTTGGCTACGTAAGACATCCTCATAATCTGAAACCTAGGAAAGGATTGACAAGGATCTAGAAGATGACTGAAAAACTCTTAAGGGAAGGTTTAAAGGTTGAGATGACAGACTTTTCCTTGAGGTATTCAACCTACCCTTGAACCCTAGGGTTTGCCTCAGAGGACGCTCAATACAAAAATTTATTTGCCAACTACACCTTTAATGATACAACAAGGTAAAGTAATCAGAGGTTGCTGGAAAAAGCTGTCACAAGAATCCTTCTTCAGGGAAATGATGTTCTTACTCCTATCAAGACCTGAGCACAGTGGTGGTTGATAATCCTCTTCATGGAATGAATCCAAGTGCTCAGAGGAGTACTCATCAAAATCCTCAAGGTATGACCGAAAATCATCAAGAAAATATGGGACTAGGTCAACCTTGGGTGTTTGGAAAGTATCGGTAATTATATCATCTCCTTGTTGCCACTGGTCAAAATCAATAGTAACCTGTTGTGATAACTGTAAAGGGAATGCTTGGAGATGATTCTCAATGTCGTAAATGGGGCCCATATCATAACCAACTATATCCCACTTATGTCTTCCAACATGTATGAACTCATCAATATCAACTATGTCATTGTCTGTATCATAACATGAAGGATTCAAAACATTTAAGGTCTCATCCATCTCCTCCTCATTTCCCAAATCATAAAGTAGAGAATCATCAAAAATTTGAAGAAGAGGGTAACTTATTGTGTTTGTTTCTTTTTGTGCAGGGGGAAAAGGCTCGTGGATGGCTTCATCAGAGAGAGGAGGGTATGTCGACACTTCATCATCTTTCTCGGGTTCCAGCTCCTCAATTGTGTCTTCAACGATCCTTTGCTCTTGGAAAACCTCATCAAGATCTTTTCCCTTAGCATTTTATTGGTCAAAAATTTGTTCCCCTTCTTCTTGGAAATTAGTAGTAAGGTTTCAAGGGAAACTAAATTTTCCAAACTAAGAGTGACTGGGATATCGTCAGGGTCATTGATTTTGGTCCCTAGGGAGAAGATGTGTTCTCCCTTGGACAAAGAGATATTTGCCTCGATTTGTACTACCATGTTATAAGCTTCGTAGAGTGTTTTTGGCCTCTTTTTACTTAGGAGAAACCCCAAATGCACCAAGAGTGCATTGACAAAGAGATACACGAGGTACTTGTCTTCAGGATGATGGTTTCCAGGAATCTGATATAGCGATCTCTCAAATCTACCCTGGAAATCCCAGACAGTCTCATTTTCAGTTTGTTTTGCATACTCAAGTTCTTTTAGTAACGTTTGGATATGTTCCAATTTCATACCCCACCTTTTGAGAAAGGTTTCTTCTAACTGGTCCATAGAAGTGGTGCTAGCAACAGGGAGATCATCATACCATTTCCTAGCATTTCCATGAAGAGTGGCAGAGAAAAGTTTCATTGCCAAATCTTCAGCATCATCACTAATAGGATGGAGTTGAAAGAAAGCCCAAAAGTTACTCATGTGATAGTCGGCTCTTTCCCCATCACTACCAGTGAATCTAGGGAGCCACTTTTCGTACTTCGGGGGCATTTGTCGAGGGTATCCCGGGATTTTACTCATGTCCAAAGGTTTGAAGTTTCCCGGGTCCCATTGAGAATTCATAGTTGGCTTCGTCATTAGTGGAGTCGCTAGATAATCTTCTTGAAAATTATCAAAGAAATAAGGGAATCACCCTTAGTGGAGTCGCCAGGTAAGCTTGTAAGATAAAGACTCTTGAGGAAAGGCTTACCAAAAAGTGTCGTCTTTTGAGGAGAATTGACTCAATGTTCCCTGACAACGGCGCCAAAATGTTATCGTGCAATTTGTACTTTGAAAGATAGGGAAGGTAAATGAAGACAAATTGACGTAACGAGAGACTATCCTATCACTGTCACCTCAATAGGATGTCTCTTTCTACTTAGGGTGGTAGGCTCAGGGGAGACGTCCCCAGTGACCTGGGGTTTTGAGAAGGCAATGGATAAAAGGCCAAGCAAAAGTTTCCCTCTCACAAGTCACCACCGATCAGAAAGTCCGGCTAAACATCCAATAAAGAAATGATGAACCAGAAGTGTACTTGCCCGGAACAAAGCAACATTAAAACTATAGATTTGCAAGAGGACTTGCTGGTTAGCACTTCATATAATCAGATTTTCTCAATAAAAGCAATTGACTAATATATGGATGAAGTAAACAAGGATGTATAGTAGCAATAATCACAATATGATACTTCACAATTAATTCTTTAAAGAAGCTTCAAAATGAGCAAGAATGATTTATCATCAATGTCATAACACCAACATTGATCATAAGCAAATAATACTATGCATTAGTCAATCTTTCAATTGCTCAAAGAAGCTTCAAATGCTGCAAAGTATAACTATAGGTCAAATGGATAATAACAACAATAAGGTTAGCAGGTCAATTTAAACTAGGGTTAGAAGGTGTTAGTAGTTGTTCAAAGATTTTGGATGTTTGAAAGTTGTGATCAAAACACTCAAGCAAGAAGTCTTAGACCAGTGCATTCATAGGGCAAATGGAGTCAAAAGTAGCGGCAAGAATTGAAGGAGCAAGATGATAGTAGTAGGGCCAAAGACAAGAGGAATTTGATGGATGAAGTGTTGGTAAGCCAAGGCTCCGACCATCAAACCCTAGGGGAAAACGACTACTAAGGTGTAGGTAACCCTAGGCCTTAGTAGGTTTTCCTCCTTCTTTAGCTCAATGACAAAGTAAAAACGACTAGGATGAAGAACAAAAGATAAGGTGTTGCAATGGCAAGGCCCTAGCAATGACTTCAACAGAGAAAACAACTCCTTGGCATAATCTAGTAGGTAGAAAGCAATTAAAACAAGGACATTAACATGTGCTTATCTCCTAGTGTTTATTCCAGCAATTTCATTAACAAAATGCAAGTAAAACACTATAGCCATTCAAGTAAGAGAAGGATTGCAGAAATTTACTCACATTCACCAAGTATTATACTAATCTACAAGCCAAGTTTGGAGGAAACGTAGGACGTCCTATTGGGCTAATGCTTGCTGGATGTGGGGTGTTTCCAGGAGAGATCAAATCTAAGCCATGTGAGTGGATGAAGTTGATAAGGGATGTCTGGGCAAGGGGTGCAGTGATAGCAGGGAAATGCATGGCTTACTGTGGGTGCCTCTGTAGAGGGTGAGCTACACCTGTCATGGATGCAAATGTTTCCAAGCCCATTCAAGCCTTTTGTCTTTATTTTATTGCTTTTTCTTCAAGAAGCTAGCTAGAGGACATTGCCCTGGCGTGGTGACCAGTGGTGGAAATGTTACCCACAAGCATTTCATGGAAATGAGAAGGTTGCCTCGTGATGAGACCCTCTTTTTATTGGCTATGCCACCAAGAGCCACTACCCTGGTGTGGTGACCAACTGTTGGTAGTGTCATACCGGTACATGGCCATGGACCTAATAGGCTGGCTCATGATGAGACCCCGTATCCTCTAACTATGTCTTGTTTTAGTATTTTTTATGGGTCCCTTTGTTTCTTGCTGAGAAGCTTTTTACTGCTTTCTTGGCGATCCCTGGGCGAAGCATCTCGAGGTTTCATTCTTTGGCTTCTATCTTTTGCCAGCTACTTTTAACCTCTGGGCTTTTAGCCCCTTCCTCCGACAAGTTAAGGTGCAACCCTTAAATATTTGGCCAACCTAATGCCCAAACCAGTGTAATGGGATGGATGAGTGAGAAAAAGATGGAAAGTGGTAAGTATGGTGGGAGCGGATGATGGCTTCTCATAAATGCCCTTAGTGACAACTCAAAACCTATGGGCATAATCTTACTAGGGCATCCTGTCATTCCCCCCAGATATGGTCAAGTGGATAGGTATAAGATCCAAGCACCCGTTAGAAACAAAAAGAATTGAATGCACATTTTCAAAGGTTTTGAGAATCAGAGTGACACATACCATGATACGGGGACTCATTACCTCATGGAGCAAGATCCACTTCTGCTATAGGACCAGGCGGAGGTGATGGATGCTGCTGCTGCTGACAAAGTGGAGGCGCTGAAGAATGAAAAGAATTGCCCTCCAGGGCCATGCTCAAGTCGATCTGGCTCTCGGTACTCCATGTCTAGGATCTGTGGGCCTCGAGACATAATCTCCTTAGTTATCCCTAAACTGGGCGATACCAATCTTCATTAAGAGGTTTAGGGTGTAACCTTTCCCTTTGGGGGGTTGAAGCATTTTTGCACACTCGCATGGTTGGGTCCCACCTGTCGAGGAAAATTAAAATGAAGGTTCTAAAAGAAATTATACTCTTTGGGATGACGTCATGCTTAACCCACTCCCTTTGGTCTTCTCCTAGAGACAATAAGAACAGTCTCACTAATACATCTTGGTTTCTTACCTTTGTCTTTGAAGCATATTTCAAGAATTGTTTGACATGAAGTTTAGGTAGGGATGGGTTCCCATCAAATTTTGGACAATTATCTAGCAAACCAAGAGGAAAAGGGTTTGGGTATCCCACAGTATTTAAGGCCGGAAACCTTTTATAAAGTGACCATTCATTCAAGAAGATTCTCTCAAATTGATCCAGAGTCTTGATGCCTTTATTAGGGAGACCATCATACCATCTCCTAGCATCGTCACGAAGAGTGGCAAAGAAACGTTTCATTGCCAGGTCTTTAGCATCATCACTGATAGTGTGGTGTTGAAAAAACGCATAAAAGTTATCTATATGGTTTTGAACATCCTCTTCATCACTACCAATGAATTTAGGGAGCCATTTTACATACATTGGAGGCATTCGTCGAGGAGACCCTGGTATTTTACTCATATCCAAGGGTTTAAAATTTCCTGGGTCCCATTGAGAAGCCATGTTTAGCTTAATCATTAGTGGAGTTGCCAGATAATCCATCTAGGGATCATCAAATGGAAAAGAGGGAATCACCCTCAGTGGAGTCGCCAGGTAAGCTTCATAAGATAAAGGATTTGAGGGAAAGGCTTACCAAAAAAGTGTCGATGAGGAATATTGACTCAGTGTTCACCGACAACGGCACTAAAATGTTATCGCACAATTTGTACTTGCCCAAAAGCCCAAGGCAAGAGGATACATAATTGGTGTAACTAGGAATAACCTATCACTGTCACCTCAATAGGAGATCCCTTTCTATTTAGGAGTATGTCAAGACTACCCCAGGGGAGACGTCCCCGGTGACCTGTGGGGTTTGAGAAGGCTAAGGCAAGTAATCACAAGGAAATCCTTCCCCTCTCACAGATCACTCAAATCAAAGGTTTCTTTATGTCTTATAAAGATGAAGCAAATAGATAAAATTGTGTACCTGCCCATAACAAGACAACAAGACAAACGGGGGCACTTTCCAAGTACCAAATGATTGTTAGTGCTTCACAAGACAATAAGTCTTCATAAAGTAAGCTAGCTGATATGAATTTGCAGCAATGCAACAATTTATAACAGCAATTAAACTTTTATAACAGCCACACGATTTGCCTTGAAATTGCTTGAAAAAGACAAGAAAAAGTAACTTTGACTAGGTAAATTGATAATAAATTGTCACAAGCAAAGTTGGCAATGTTTAGCTAGCTTTTAATGACACTTTTGTAAATAATTTGCTGCAGTTAGATGGCTGTAGCAATCTTTTGTAACAACAGCAAATTATAATGGTCAAAAGTGCAAGAAAACACCATACAAAGTTAGCACTTACCTAGTAGATTGACTAGCGATTATCACAATTGAGTTTTGAATGGTTTTAGTGCAATTTATGTAGGCAAATGCATCAGATCAATGTATGTTTGTATGGCTGTAGCAATGTTTTGCTACAACAACAAGTTAGCTTGGGAGTTAGTCTAGTTTAGGGTTAGCAAATGTTAGTAAAAGCTTCAAGGATAAGAGTATGAGTGTTTGATCAATCAACACTTATAGATGGTAGTCTAGTGCCTTTCTAGGGTAAATGAAGTCACTAATGGCAGCAGCAAATCCAAGAGGAAAGATAGCAATGATAATGATATGTCAAAGGGATGGAGAAGATAAGAAAGGTGTTGGTATCCCAAGGCCTCAAAAATCCACCTCCAAGAGAAAATTGCTAGAAAGTAACAAGGGTTAGGCCCTAGCGATTTCTCCTTTCCTTAAATAAATTGTAATGAAAAATGCAATTGGGCTTGGAAGTAGGGTTACTAGAGTTCTACAATGGTAGGGCTCTAGTATCTACTTCAAGATAGGTGCCTTTCAAGAAATTTTAGCACATGGAAGACTGTAGGGAAAAAGATAATAACATATGTCTTTCCCCTAGAGTTTCAAGCAAGCAAAATCATAATCTTAGACATGAAACAAGTAAAATTAACCATAAGCATTCATTCACAATAAAGAAATGCAGATTTTCCACTTACTTCACCAAGAATAATCAAGCAATAACCCTAGTTGAAGATCCTCCACATGAAAATTGCCGAAGTACACCAATAAATGCCTCCTCCAAGAAGTGTGCACCATTAATTCCAGCCAAGAAACCTTAAAGAAGGCCGAATTTCAGACCACCACTTGTGTGATGAGTCCATCATGATAAAATATGAGAGTTTGATCTCTTATTTATACAATATCAATGACCTTTAATTATCTTTTAGGTCATAAAAGGCCGGCATTGCCAATTTACATAAAAAATCCAGTTTTTACATAAAATCAATAATTAAAACCCTAATTTCACTTTAGGGATGACGTCATGCCCTTCTAGGGTGATGTTAGACCTCCAACATGGAACTCTAGGCCTTAGATGCAAAACGCTAGGCCTCGAGAGGCCTCAAATGCTGCCACACGTGCCAACTAGCACCAAACCATCCTCATAAATGCCAAACCCTAACTGGATGACATCAAGGGTCAACATGATGACGTCATGGGCCTTCAAGGGCCAATGTCATGGTGGGAGAGCAAGACTCCCCTGGGTCTAGGCCTGGTAGAGTGTCTCGGGGCAAACGTCCTTCTTCCTTCCTGGTGCCATCCTCTAGTGTCTCTCTACCCCTGGTTGGGGTCACAACATCCATCTATTGGGCTTTCAGCCCCATAGAGGTCCGAGTTAATCATCTCCCCATATGTACCTGTCCACTGGGCATGGTCCTGCAGCAACAAGAAGTACGCCCTCCGTGGGCTCATAAGTCACAAGGATCATAGCAATATCAATCACATCCAATATTCAAATTACCCAAACATGTGCATAAAACTCCCCTTTACCCAAACAAATGCTCAAAGACGTTATGCAGTTTAACAAGTCAGGTTTGGAGAGGGTCTCAGGATGTCGTATTGGGCTAATCCTCCACAAGTTTGGGGTGTTTCCCAGGTGAAGACCAATCTAGGTCATGTAAGTGTGTGAAATGGTGCATGGGGAATGTTTAGGCAAAGGGTGCAGTGATAACAGGGAAATGTAGGTCTTTCCTGTGGGTGCCTCTGCAGAGGGCGAGCTGCACGTTGTCATGGATGCCATTGTTTCGTATCCCATTGATGCATTTTAGTTTTTGTTTTATTGCTTTTTCTTTTCAAGTGAATAGCTGGGGGACACTGTCTTGGCGTGGTGACCAGTGGTGACAACGTTACCCACAAGCACTTCATGGAAATTAGAAGGATGGCTCGTGATGAGCCCCCTTTCTGTTGGCTATGCCACCTGTTGACCGCCTATTCAGCACAGGGGTCAACTCATGTATCATGAAGTTTTATCTATGTCGAAGACAGTTATGGTTCTACTTGGGTATCTGATACCCCAACACTTAATTTTTTGTAAACGGGATTTCCGCACCCCTGCGAGGGTTAATAATGTAATAATGTCTGCATGGATCATAGTTAGGTCAGGTACCTTGGGTGATCCATCAGGGGAGTTCCTTTCATCGGGGGTTTTTTATCCTCAGGTTGTCGACCAGACAAGCTCCTGGCCGACTTCCCTTGAGTTTTTCCCTCCATTGACTTCCTCCAAAGTGGTGGAAGGCGCTCTGATGGTTTTCATTTTTTGGTAACCTCTTAGGATTATTGTAAATGACCATGCCAGGCAGTGTCTGAAGTTTCGCGGAATTTCGTCGAGTCTAGAGTAGTTTTTTTTAATTAATTAAATTTTTAATAATTTAATTAATTAATTATTTTTTGAGCTAAACATTGTAAAAACTTCGTCTTTGGGAGAAAGATAGGGGTATTTGTGCTCAAAATGAATGGAATAGCACTCCCTACACCCATGGACCAAGTTTCAGCTCAGTCAGACTAAGTTAACATGGTCTTAGTCCACTCAGAGTCAGTTAGAGTCAAAAACAACAATTTTAATTGCTAAGATGACATTATTAAAATGTCATAAAATCATTGTAATTTTTGAGTTTGTGAGTGAGTGTAAGGTGGAAAGTGGCAAGTTAAGATCCTCCTAACCTACCCAAACCCATCCCAACCTTTTCCCAACTTAATTCAACCTATTAATTCACTTTTTCAACCATTTTTCTCTTGCCCTAAGGGAAAATACGACCCATAACTAACTAAACCCCCCAAATCCAGCCTTGAGAACCTCAAGAGACACTCCACACATGTGGAGCGCCCCCCTAGACTCACTCTAAACCTAAACTAACCCTTTACCTAACTTAAGCCACCTTCTACCTCTCTAGAAACCCCACGCCCTCTCTCTTGGGGTGCCCCCTCTTAATTGTGAGTTGTTACAACTCACCCATCACCCAACCACTTGCTATTCTAAGCAAGTGGGTCCTCCTAAAACCCTAGGTGCGCCCTTTTAGGAAGAAATCCTAGCCTATCAAGTGAGTACAACTCATTTTCTCATCATTCCAAAGCTAAAACCCTAAGTGGGGCACCCCCTCTCTTGGGATTCACTCATTTGTTCAAGTTCTAACACTTGGCATTAATCTAAACCTCTTCCTTTTGCCTCTAGGGGTATAAAAGGAACCCTCTCCCTCACTTTTTCCTTACCATTCTTTGAGCTACTGTTATGCTACCGAAATCTTGCCATCTTCTTGCTTCTTGCCACACTACACTCATTCATCTTTCTCTTGAGGGTTTGGAGCAATTAGTTGCCTAATCTTCTCACACTTTTGGATGAATAAAGAAAGCTTTGGAGGACATTTTGGATCTCTTAGATTAGTCAAGTGATCAAGATCACATGAGGTGGTATTGTTCTTTACTCATTGTATTGTTCTATATGCTAGCATTCCTTGATAAATTAGTTTATTAGGGTAAATCAAATAAGCATTAGTGTTGATGATTTATGTATTGAATGGTTGGATTTGGATCATGAATTAGTTCAGGTTTTTTAATACTAACCACAATACTATGCTGCTATAGATCTACTTTGTGTTTGAAGTGCAGATTGTCTCACAGGTTGTGGAGTGGAGGAGACTCTAGGAGTAGATTACAACCACTTCCTGCATAAACTTCTAGCTTTTCTTGTCATCTAATATTGCTATCATTCCACTTCCATTTTCTGTAGCTTTCTAGCTTATAGATAGGTCAAATATTTCAATTTTCATATCATAATACTTTGCTGGAAATTTTCTGTGTTTACACAGAAATTTCTGTAACAAATATTGGTGTTCTTGCAGCATTTCCAGCAAGCTTTTGCTTGCTGTTTTTGCAGGGCAGCGTCATATATTGAAGGAACAAGCTGCATACAACACCTAGGAGGCTTCCCAAACCACCATTCTTGATTTGGGTGACATTTCTCCTCTCTTCTCTTTCATTTTTTAAAATTTTCTGAAATTTTTCTAAGTATATTGGGCCCTAAAAGTAATCTAACTTAGATCTAGTCATTCTTTTGTTTATATAGCTTAGTTTAGCTTATATTTCATTCATTTATTTGTTATATACATATCAGCTACCCTCTTTGGCCAATATCGGGAGGCTTGCCACCACCTTGGCCTTAGTAGTGGTGTTTATTTTTTAGTTCTTTCATTTTTGTCCAATAAAATCAACTTAATGTTTGTTAGCAATGCTAAGATAGTTCTTGCCTGAGGAGCAAGCCAGCAACCTGTCCTTAGTCCATATTCAAGGACTCTCTGGTTCATCAGAGTTATAGGACTCAAAGCCCTCCTTTTCTGTGCAAGTTTATCTTAGTAGTGTTAGCCTTACTTGCCGGCATCTTGGGGGAGTCATCCCCAATATTGCCTTGACCTTAAAGGAAAGTAACTTGTGATGATCTATATGCTTTAGAAGTTGTCATATCTTAGATAGCTCTCTTTCACAAGTTCATAAATATCTCATATGCTCTTGTTTTTCATGCTCAATGGTTAGATAGCTTGAATGTGCTCACATGCTTTAGATCTATAATCTTTTAAGTTATCTAGTTGATCTTAGATGCATATGAAGTGTTGATGCTTTTTCTTACATGCTAAGTTCATTTGTTTTTCTAAGCTTCTAAATTGTGGTATCTTAGCATAGTTTATGTGGTGTTAGTTGATCATTTGAACACTTTTAAGCA
>JASDQU010293527.1:0-14188 GCA_032191745.1 Picea mariana
ACGAAAAATAAGGTACGTCAACTTAATCTCTCGAGCCTTGTGTTTACATATGAGTGATGGATGTTTAGGCATGGGATGATGGTAAGAGGTAAGAATCTTTAGGTCATTTATGCATGCATGATAAAAACCCTTAGTGCTAGTCCGTAGGAGGGATTTCCCACCCACAACACCTAATGGAAAAGCTCACTAGGAAATTGAAGGTCACGCCTCAAAAATCACAAAACAAGCCGCGCAGGCCCATACCGATGGGTACACTCACTGGCAGTGAATTGAACGCCACAACGGTTTCCCATGCCAATGGTACACCTCCGACTACAACTTCATTGATTGCCACTTCTAATCTGGGAGCATTGTGAATTTCAGTTCCGATGTTTCCATAATTTCTCAAAGTGTATATAAGTTGGAGATTTGCAACTTCAGGAAGTCATTCTCCAAAAGAAAGTACAAGAAGACCCATCTATACCATTACAAGAAGCTCGGGGAAGAGAGGTCGGCCCCACATGAAATTAATAAAGAAATTGAAGACCCAGAAATAAGAAGACGGCCCCAGACTGGTGCCCAGATTAGTATAAATACATGATTGACTCATTTCATTTGGACAGTCATAAAACACCTTATGTAGTGTGCACAAGGCAGTTGCAGTTGAAGTTTTTGGTAATTTCGCTATTTCTAGTTTTCTGGTATCTTGGAGGGTGCGCCACACTTGGATAAGCTCTTTCTTGGTTATTTTGGATCATCTTATTGAGGCACTAGGTCTTGGAGACACTAGCCTTGGGGATGATCTTCTCTATATGATATTTTGGCTATTGATGGCGATGTACTGGTAATATCTTGGATTGAATTATTTTATAGAAAGGTTGTTGGGTTTTCTCCCAAAATTGGGTTTTCTCCCAAAGTTGGGTTTCCTAGAATAAACTCTTGTATTCTTGTGGCTATTGTACATGGTTAATATTTCTAGATCTTGTTATTTTCATTGCTATAGTTGAAATTTTCAATGTATAGTTATTCTATAATAACTATGATATAAAAGTAAATATTATTTGTAATCACAAGACAAAAACATATAAAACACTAAGAACATAGAGGCATTAAAAAAAAATAAAAAAATTCCAAAAACTGTGACAATTAAATGGTTATTTTTCAAATTGGAGATTTTGGGCTAATAAAAACAAATATAAAATCAATATTTTAAAATAAAACTCAATTTTGACCATTTGTTTTAGTAGGGAAATATCCATGACTTTAGTTTGACATAGGTAAAAGAATTTTGTTGGTAATCTCTGGCATAACTATTCAAAACATCGATTCCTACAGTCTCTCTCGAGCTCGGAGTCTTTAACTCGACATAGTCAAAACATTTAGGCAATCCTTGCATATGAAATTGTTTTTTAAGGTAATTTCTGCACGGAAAAAACTAACTAATTGATTAGCTAGACATAGGCAAAGTTTGTACTGAAATACTAATTGAAAAATTAATTACCACAATCCTTATGGAGAATGAAACTTTCGAAACAAATTTGTTTGGACAATCACAAGTGAAGAAGTAATGGAAAAATCTATTAATATAATCATTTCCCAGCGACCGATCAACCATTAATAACTCAAACAAGTTATTACCCTGCCCAAGTTTTGGAAGGTTTACTAAATAATTCAACTTTCTATTCTTCTTCAAAAAATACGATAGAGAATACATGCGAAATAAAACGAACCCCAACAATAAACAATTAATAGAAATCAGTTCCCTAATTATCAAATACTCCACACAGACAGTCATCCAGCTTGAATAATGACAGACAATCATCTAGTTGTAGCCAACAGAAAATCGTCAAAATAGTGTGAATAATGCCCAACAAGGCTACAACGGAAAGTCATTTAATGAAGGCTACAACAAGATACAAATCATTTATACATGACCAGAAATTTGCCTATCCTATACTCTTATAAAAGACATTTGGCGGGAAAAGATAAAACAAAGGAGAGGCTACTTCATGGCGTAGATGGTTTGCAACAAGGTGAGCACCAGTGCAATAATTGCCCCCAACAGAGCTAAAAAATTCCAAGGCGATGAGAAATAGTTCTCTATAAACTGGGCTAACCAGACATTGAACTTACGTTTGTAGTGCTTCGTCACATCATCTTGCAGTTTGTTGAAAACGTCTTCCCCGGGCAGGGTGACTCCCTTGCATAGACCATTGAAGAGCTCGGCAACCTCTGCGTCACTTCCAAGGTAGTTTTTAACGATTCCACTATTTCTTAGCACAGCCACGTCTTTTTCCGTGTCAATCAAGGTGTTCATCAAAAACAAGTAACAGGTAACGTAATTCTCTTCAGATGGTTTGCATAACTCAAGAGCGATTAAGTTGCGGAAGAGTACCTCTGTGTGGTCCGTGATATTGATCGGAGGAAGATAAATTGCGGCTTCGTTCCGATCAAAACAAATTTTCTTGATGCCTCCCGCGCGTTGCTTAAATTTGATGCCAGCATTACTTAATTCTACTGCATGAGGGATGAATCTGTCACCTTTCCCTGATTTGTCCTTGTCGTTGTTGTCGATTTGAATTGCACGCTCATCACCATCATTTGAAGGTGGAGACACAATGAGGCTGTGCAACAGACCCAGAAAATGATGAACTTGTTCATCTCGTGTCGGCCAGGACCATTTTTTCATATCATCTTTATAATTGAAAGGGTAGAACTTGGTCCCTGCAGTTTTCACCAGCACATTGACAAGAATTTTCTTGGCTTCATCGCCCGACTTGAACTCCAATTCGAGTAGCTTTAAGAGAACTATCAAGGGGATTTGATTTTCAAGCATCAAAATGTCGTTCAGTATATCAAATCCAGTAAATTCAATCTTTCTCCTCTCAAAAATAGGTTCATACTTATCACCACTTTCCCAGATTAACTTGTGTTCACCCAGAGTCCTCAATATTTCTAGAATGAAGCAACCGTCCAAAGTAAGCATCACAGCGAGGCGCTCTGGCTTGCAATTGAATTTTTCTTCGTAGCTGTTCCTGATTTTGTCCTCGTCCTGGAAGATCTTCTTGATTGCAGACTCGATATTTTCTGAATCAGTGAACCTCTTCATCATTCTATGCAGGGCTCTCTTTTTGTGATTGTGCATTGGAGAAAGCTTTGCTCTGTTGGAATGATATGGACCCAACGAAACAATTTGAGGGACGTACGCTTTCTTGTTTTTCGTCTCTTTCAGGAAGTTAGGAACTCTAAATATGGACACAACGGACAGCAATCTGGGATCAACACAGGATTCAGGTGGAATATGAATAGCCCGTGCTTCTTTCCTTATCCATGTTGCCGTTTCTCTATCGTCTGGTAATTCTTCCGGTTGTGGCGTCACGGCTGGAGGGGCTTCCAATGCGAATTTAGATGCTCGAGCGGAGGCTGGAGTGGCTGGAGTGGCTTCCACCTTAGATGCTCGAGAGGAGGCTATAATGGCTTTCATTGTAATATAAGATTGTCGAGCTGAGGCTGGAACGGCTTCCAATCGAAAACTTGATGGAACGGCTTCCAACGCAAAATTAGATGCTGGAATTGCGTGGTTGTTCTTCCGGCCGAGCACTGTCCCCATTGAATTGCCGAATCAGAATCGACCTCTGCAGCGCTAATTATTTGATATAGAGCATGGCACACAGGGTATGTCGTCTCACACAACTCTCATCTCATCTAATACAATGGACCTCTTTTCTTTCTCGACATTTTCTAACTTTACTTTTTGAGTTAATGACGACACCTCTAACTTTACTTTTTGACTTACTAGCTACTCACTTTACATAATTCATTTCAATCGAGATTTAATACTTAACAAGTACCACCACTCTTTTTATATATTCTCTCACTTTTCCTTTCTCCTTGGAAAATCGTCTATTTTCAATGGACATAGGAACATGAGGGTCTTCCTATGTCTTTAGATCTTTTCTAGGATTCTGATGGGTTTGAACGTATGTTCGGTGAAGGGTGGAAAGATCTATTCTTCCTATGTCTTTAGATCTTTTTTAGGATTCTGATGGGTTTGAACATATGTTCGGTGAAGGGTGGAAAAATCTATTATTAAATTAATTGATGGACATTTTGATTTACAATGTATGAAGTGTGGATACAGTTTTGAGTTTTTGTAGGGTTATTATTAGCCATTTCAAATTATCATGATGTAAAGGGAGATGGAATGGATTTGAGGTATTCTATTCTTCCTATGTCTTTAGATCTTTTTTAGGATTCTGATGGGTTTGAACATATATTCGATGAAGGGTGGAAAGATCTATTATTAAATTAATTGATGGACATTTTGATTTACAATGTATAATGTGTGGATACAGTTTTGAGTTTTTGTGGGGTTATTATTAGCCATTTCAAATTAGCATGATGTAAAGGGAGATGGAATGGATTTTGAGGTATTCATTTGAAGCTTTTTGAACTTTTTGATGATGGTCATATGTATCTGAACAATTTATATTTTAAATAATATAAAGTGAAATTTTTTGTGGAAAAAAAAATTAATAATACTCACTAGATAAAATCTCCACTAAATTTTTTTACATCAATCATTTTAATTGAGATTTAATTCTTAACAACTACTTATCATTATTTAGATTATATTGAGAATGTTTCTAGATAAAAACTTCCTATTATTTAGATTATGTTGAAAATGTTTTTGGATAAAAAAAATGTATATATAATTTGGAAATATTCAAAATTTTGAACCTACACTCTACTCATCCATCATTAAAGACAACCAAAAAAACTAAAATATATAACAACAGAATTTATTTATTTTATAATCATTATTTCTATAACAATAAAATTATTTATTTAATTAATAAATTAATTTAATTTATTTTCATTAATATTGTAACTGTCCACTGGACTTGACTTGTAATCAACATCTAATCTGTGTAAGTGTGCATGGGACTTGTACGAATGGATTGACACCACCCATCCAATTTTCAATATGTCGTTGAATTTTAGTGACTATTTTAATCTTAGTGGCCGACAAACAATGGTAGTGAATTGATATGCACTAAGGGGGCGGGGCTGGGCTGGGCTTGTACTAAATTCATGTGCATTCAATATTATTGGCCGAGGACTTGGAGTCAATGCTCCCACTTCCTTCACTTCTATTTCATGTTCAATAGGTTGATTTTTCTGCTCTCTCTTAAGTTCCGCCTTTTTCGTGACATTCTGAGGACTTTTCTTATGGATCAAAACCACCGCATAATAAGACCTCAAGTCAATACGTCTGCTTCCTTCACTTCTGGATCTCAGTACCTCGATGTTTCAAAGTCTTTTTTTAATGTCCGTATCTCCCGTTTAATACGCTGATTTTTCTACTCTTTCTGAAGTCCGCCTTTTTCGTGACTTCCTTGGGACTTTGTTTTTCTTACGGATCAAAACCACCGCCAAATAACACCTCTCAATTCAATACGTCAGCTTTCTTCACTTCTCTATTTCCCCTTCAATACCTCGATGCTTGTTTCTAAATATTTGTTAATGGTTTTTCTTTAATAGTAATCTAAATTTTGAATTAACAAGTGAAAATAGGCTTATATCTGCTTTTTAGAAATATTTTTATGTAATAATTATATATAGTTGAAAGTAAAAATATTAGTTTGATTATATTACAATTATATATATTTTTATAGTTCACTTATTAATAATATATGATGGATTATGGGTCATTGAGTTTGGTTGATTTTGATAACTCATTTTTGAAAATGATTATTATTAATTATGTTTGATTTATAATTATTATAGTTAATTATGTTTAACTATTTAACCATATAAATGATATTATATTTTGTATATATAATTAAGCATAAATCTAAAAAATGCTAAACATTTTCTCAAATGTGTTGGGAATTAAAGTTTTTAAACCACATTTCAACAAAAATTGTGAATTAAAGTATTTAAACCATATTTTTTGTTGTTCAAAATCTATTTCTGAATGTAGAATGGATTGAGCATGTTGAAAAACTCACGAGACACTCTGATTATACAGAAAAGAAATAATCACTTGAATCTACTAATCTAACAATTTCTCACAAAATTTAAAACAAATATCCCAGAAAAAAATGATATTTTCTTAGAACGTTTAACCAACTGCTAATACTGTAATACAATGTTTCAAATATGCTTACGTTTTAAATCTATTTTCGCCTAACACCAAACTAATTCCAAGATATCACCAAACTCATGAGATACTCTAAGTTATTGAATTTATGCTTTGTGGTCATTTGATTTATTGAGCTAAACATGGTTTAGCAAATTTAGTAAAGAGGAAGAAAACAATATCTACAACTAGGATAGAATGAGTAATAATAAAACAATGGAAAATGCTACATTTGTATACAATCCATGTGAAAGCCAAGGTTGTAACTCGACAACCCTCTCACACTTTCACCTTCTCCCCACACAAATAATGCAATCCGTCGCAAGTTGTGGCATTGACTTCCTTGACTTGCCATAGATAATGGAAGAAAGTGCTTGACATAATGTATTTTATAGTATTTATTAAAGTGACATATTTTTTTTGACATAATGTATTTTATAGTATTTATTAAAGTGACATATTTTTTTTTATATAATAGAAATAAGTATTTACACCTCATTGTAGTTTAGAAATGAATATGACAAAATTAATTTGGCAAAGTTAAGTTTCGAGTGTGAGTATTTGAACATTCTTTGGAAATTTCATTTTTGGTGTTTTATAAGTTTAAGAGAGAAAGAAGAATAAATATAAAAAATTAATGAAATGAGAAATCACGACTACACACATTTTCTTATTTTAGATTTATGTTGTTAAAAATTTTCAATTTCTTCCTCACCACTTCTAAGACTTTTATATTATCCATTGGATCCATGTAAGGAGAGAAAAATAGGGACACTTAGTATCAACAAAACCATAAAAGATTTGGTGCTTGTAATCACTTTAAGATGTGTTTTAATTAACCATTTGTTGAGGCTTCAACTAGTTCCAAGTTTTTATAGTCGGAATTGTAATATCCATGTTTCCCCCAACTTGTAATTAATTATTAATTAGGATTACCATGTTATGGAATGTGAACAATGTAAATGTATTTTGTTTAGATTGCCAACAAATAACTGTGGGGGTGAAGCTTTGAAGTACTGGCCATGATATCACTAGATGAAAGAAATGAGAAAACTATGGAGAGGGTTCATTATGTCAAATGACCCCAAAATTCTCTTTGTTGGGAATAATAATCCTCCTCCAGATCCCAACGAGGAACCAGTTAATGAAGAAAGGACCGATGGTTGAACCATCAACCACCCCATGATTGGAAGCATGGTCTAGCTGAAGAATGTCAACCCGAAGTACCATAGGGTCCTACAGACCTAGGTTGACCCAAGTTTCCTTCTGACAAAAGGAACAAGATAGGTAGAGAACCTTCCTGAGAAGGAAAAAGGGCATGCAAGGAATACACGTGCAGGGGGGGATAGACAAACAAAGGGGTGCACCGAAGAAAATACGCGACAAAGGATATGCAGAAGAAATGGCTTGAGCAGAAGATGGTGAGCTTGATTCTGAGGGAGCATCTGATAAACCTCACAGAGGTTGTGACAGAGAGAGAGAATCTCTGAGGAATTGCAAGAGTTGTTGTGACAGAGAGAAAGAGTCTTTGAGAAACTACAAAATTTCCCTAGTGATATCATGGCTTGCCACGGGGGTGGCCAAAGCACTAAGAATAAATTCCTATGAGCCTATGGTTGGGTGGAGAGGCTAACACCCACAATTAGTTGGTCGGCTATCGACTGTAATAGATAATTGTTTCGTTTACCCTATGCACTTAGATTGAAATGCATGTTTTGAATGTCTAAGTTTACTTATCTAGTTAATTGGGTAATGTTATGTTATCTACTTTCGGAGTTATATGCTTGTGCGTGCATTTTATAGTTCAAGGAATGAGCCTTCAATATTTTATAAGTTGCAAATTATTTCTCTTCTATAATCTTGGTGCAAGGAATACACATATACCCTTCTGAGTATAAAAGCTCAAAGGAGAGACCCATGCATAGTATGCAGGGCCAACCATTAGTGAAGCGTTGAAAGGTTCTCAAGGTGAGCAAGCACAAGGAGTGTATAGGAGACTTTTCTAAGTCTCAAGTTCAGGAGAGATAACGAGATTTAGGTCTCGAAAGGGAGGAGTCCTATACTTGTAGGATGAGCAGACAAGATACGTTCGGGAGGAACCAAATTCTTTCACGATTGTTGGGTTTGGAGAAGAAGCACGAGGGTTAACCCCTCGAGTGTTTCGGACTTTGCGAGTTCAATGGATGTTATGTGATTCATCGTAAAGGAGGCTAATCCTACGAAGTCCTGGAACCAGAGAAAATATTGGTCGTGGATGTTAGGTGCATGTGGCGATAGATCGGGCGTGGTTTGGAGTTCGGAACTCCAGGACGAAGCTGGAAACTACATGCCAAAACTCCTGAATGTCAGAGTCACGAAGTAAGGTAGGTTGTTGATCTAAGGATACTTTGGGATCCCTCTCGACCGTTCGATCATGGGGACACATGTATCATGTAGAGAGCACGTGGGGGCCCACGTGTCGAGTGATGGTGTTGCTAGGTGTGGCGACCTTGTGGCATGGTAAGGGGACGTCGGTGACCTGAGGTTGGTGCCACGTATTCTTACCAGAGTGTTTTGGGATGACAAGTGTCCCTCTAGGAGTGGCCCAACAATGGGACCCAAGGGAGCGTTGAGCATAAGTTACGAGCCGTGGATCTCTGGGGTTACGTGGACACCCACTGACCATTAGATCTATGCCAAGTTCAACCTGATGCTGACCACTTCGGGAGAACGAAGGTGTTGCACCTCCAAAACTCCCGAAGGCTGATTTTACGAAGTAACGTGGACTGTCAATCCTTGAATCCCTTGGGATCCTTCTCAACCATCGATCTGAGGACTCTGTTGTGAACCCCTCTTAACTGCCCAATCAACCAGGACACGTTGTAGGAATGACACATGTCCCCCTTGTCCCCTTCGAAATGTCGTCTGTTGGACCTGAGCCCTTGGATGAGAGGCTATGTGGTAGTAGTCTCGGGGTCCGGAGATGTGGCACTCCGAAGGAACTTGGACGAGAGTCTTCAAAGTGTGAATACTCCCGAAGTCGCGAATGCAATAGTTAATCTCAATTGTTGATAGATAGGGGACATGTGGTGCCAGATCCTATATTCTGGAGACTTGGCACTCCGGGAAATTTGAGATGTGTTGTGTTGATAAGACCTGAAGCCTGGAGTTGCGAAGTAATGGGAGCCATGGATCTATGCATCTATGTGGACAGATCTCGACCGTGAGATCTGAAGGATGCTAGAAGGTTGTTTTTTTGGGGTTGATGTGGCTCACTGACATCATCGAGGGTGATGTGGACCTCTAACTAAGGTGCCACGTGTCACCTATATATGGACGTTTTGCAGATCCCTTATGCCTATTAGAACGTGACATGTGTCACCTCATGACGAGGGCAAGTGTCACCCTTGGCCCTTGGTGCGTGTCAGCCCCTGGTAAGTCATGTGGCCAAGTGGCAGGTGGAGTGTCCAAGACTTTGGGACTCTGGAGGATTTGGGGTGCAGTGTTGTAGAAAGGCCCAAAGGTCGGTGCCACGTGGCGAGATTCTGGGACTCCAGGACTTCAAGATTTCGAGACTCCAAAGGTTTTGTGACAAGACAAAAAAATGGGCGTTCAGCGTCGAAGCGTCGAACAATGAATTTTCCTTGAGTATATGCATTAACGCAGAAGAATATTCGTCGTCGGATTAATGGCAGATGGATCTCCACCCTAGATATAGAAGCACTGGAAACTCCAGGACTTTGGGGAATGTGGAATGACACGTATGCAACAGACCCACATGGACGTCACATGGCCCTTGACCAATAAACGCCTAAAGAACTTGGCAAGGGCATATCTTCTAGCCCTGAGCTCGGTTTTGAGCATGGAGACAGTGGGTGTAGAGCTCTAGATGAACAGAACGTGATAGAGACCCCAAGAAGGAGGGTTTGTTTAATTAAGGGAAAAGAAAAATTGATGCCCCATCCTTTAGAAAGCCAATTAAGGGATGAGGTGTGTTACAAATTGGTATCAGAGCATGGGAACAACACTTGGCCTGCTTGGGCTCATGAAAGAGTCAAGTGATATTTTCTTTCATAGAAAAATTTAAGGGAGAGAGCATACTACCTACCCTATCTAGCAAAGTATGATTGAGACACAGGCTAAAATGAGTATTTTGAGAGTATCATTGCTGTACGAAAATCGTCTACATAAGTCCATTAAGGAGGAGGATGTAGATTAAAATTCAGTTGGGATTTTACCCAACGAAATTGAATCATGCTAGTCTATGGCAGAGGAAGCCTACCATTTCTTTTCAGAAATGATGGCCAATCCTACAGGTGTGGGATTATGATGATGGGCACTAATAGCAAGACTTGGATGTGAGTGGATTGAAAGAATATGTACCAGTAATAATTATTGCTTTAATGAAGGATTAAGCCTTGTATATGTGTATGATACCTCACAATTAGAGGATTGATGGAAATGGTTAGGTCAATTTACTTGAACTATAATGGATGAAAATTGTTGTTGGAATAACCTAGTAAGCAAGCAAAAAGGTACCCTATAGATTGAAAACGACCTTCATGAAGGTAGGAGTGAAGTGACAAGAGTGAGTTCAAAAGCTCATGGTTGTGCTAGGGTAGTGTGTATCCCTATTAACGTAAGGGTGTGTCTATGCAATAGGAATGAGTCTAGTGAACATTCTCTGGAAAGGGAGAGCATGCACAACTCTCGGGTTTCGAAGGGAACTGAGAATCATAATTTTGTTTCTGGGTACCTGAATTGCTGGGCAATGTTTTTCTAATCAAGTTGATAAATAGAGTTGTAGAAATATAGAGTGATTGAGTGAGAAATAACAACAACCTCCTTTTCTTGGTAGATAGGAAACTAATCTGATAGAATTCTTGTGGGAGGAGGAAAGTGACCTCTGTCCTTGACTGTTGCTGAACAAAAGGAAGAATTCTAGGTGTCATGGTTAAGACTGATTATGATCTAAAGATACTTTGGAGTTATGAACTAGAATACTTAGTAAGTAACATCAAAATTGTATTTGGGGTTTAAAGGAATAGTCCAAATGTTATTAGACATTAAAATTTATTATAAATAAGGTAAAAGGGTTGATTGATGTTGATCTTGGACGTGGTAAAGGAAGCGTTGGGGCACTGCTAGATGCCCAATGGTTCAGATTGACATCCAATGGTGGATGGTAACCATATAGATATAGTTGGACCCTAGTGAAGGGAATCTAGAAAAGAATTTCCTTGATCATAAGGTCTGCTGATAAAGACCGGTTGGAAGCTAGATTGGTTGTTTTTTTACCTTGGGCATGGTTATAATGGCACATAATGTATTTATGAGTGGGAAATGTTTTCATGGAAGTTGAGGAAAGAGTGTTTTCTTGCTAGTTGTTATCATGTAGAAAGGGAAACATAGTTATGACTATGTCCATTAAACTTCCAGGTGGATGTCATGTGAATGACTGTGTAACACACCCACGACGGGGCATAAAAAAAATCATTTTTTCTTAACTCTCTTTAGATTCCCCTTTCTTCAATTGCAGGTTATTCCAAGCCGCGGGCTCTTTCCTGGCCCCTTTGAAGGGTTTTAGCAACAGGTGATAGCTCTCCATGCTAGCCCCTTCCTTCATATGACCTAAAGCTGTGACCACACACCTATCAAAAGGTGCTTCATGACTTCGCATGTCGGGTATTTGCATGCGAGCCAACCCTGACTCTTTCGACTCTCGAACTTCCGAACTAGAGCCTAGCGTGTACTAGCTCCTCCCTTAATCTTTGTCAATGTGACCCCTCGCTATGACTTGGGGACAATCTTTCGAGCGCTTCACGACTTTGCACTTCACCTTGTCGGAATATTGCTCGTCTCTCTTCTTCTGAAACCCGAACTAGTGAGTTTCGCTCACCAGATCAACGGTCCACACTCTCCCACAATCCAATGGTCCTGATCTCCTCTCTCATGAATCTGGATTTCGTGTTTCACGACTTTGGAGGTTGGCTTATCTTTGTTTCCCCGATTCCCAATTTCTCGATATCCACTTTCCAGATGAACGATCCGGATCCCTCCTTCGATCAACGTCTATGATCATTTCGCGAACTCGGACTTCGCGAGTTCTCACAACTCCTATCTATGACTTCCTGAGTTGCGATTCAACGAAACATTGATCTCTCGCCATGCATCCCTTCTCGATGGATGGATAAGATCCTTTTGCGAACTAAGACTTCGCGAGTTCTCATGACTCTTATCTCTGACTTCCTGAGTTGCGAGTTAGTGAAACGCCAATCTCTCGCCATGCGTCCCTTCTCGATGGACGTCTAGGATCCTTTCACGAACTCAGACTTCGCAAGTTCTCATGACTCCTATCTCTGACTTCTCGAGTTGTGAGTCAGCGAAACGTTGATCTCTCTCCATGCGTCCCTTATCGATGGACGACTAGGATCCTTTCGTGAACTCAGAATTCGCGAGTTCTCATGACTCTTATCTCTGAATTCCTAAGTTACGAGTCATCGAATCGCTAATCTCTCACCATGCATCCCTTCTCGATGGATGGCTAATATTTATGTGGCTCCTAGATCCTCGGATTTTCTCCTCCTGGATTTTCTCCGAAGGGTTCTTCCTTCGAAGCCTATGGGTTTCTTTCACGTACCCTTCCCAGCACCAACGACTAGGATTGACCTCGCGACTTCGGACTTTGTGATCTCTCACTCTCCCCCTCACAAATCTTCCGAAGTTCAATCCTTCAAACTCTCGGATCTGCTGCCACCTGTCCCCCTGACGGTGGATGGTTCTGATGATTTCAGAACTTCGGGGCTTCGCAAAGTCCACTCTCCTGTGCAACTCCAAAAGGTTAAATCTCGTGCACTTTCTTCTAGATCCAACAAATGTTGGTCCACGTGCTCAGATATAACCACTCAGATCTGATCTCCTCCCTACACATTCTTCTAATTGTCTGGATGTGGTTCCAACGGTCCATATATTTCACAACGCTTGATCCAACAATCATTGTTTCTCCTCCTCCTAAGCTTTCACTTTCTTTCTTGACTTGGAGATTTCAGATGTTTTGAAGGTCTTGACCTTCGGTTTAATTCCTGCGAACCCTCATGTATGGTCTCAACTTTCGCTTTCCCGCCTAAGCTTACGAACTTGAAACAAGTTTGCCTCTTGGACCTATCTATGCTTCTAAAAAGAGCTTGTCTCTTCTGAGCTTGGTCCTTAGGGATTTTTGAATTACCACGTACTCCTTGTGTTAACCTTCCTGTGTCAGATCGATGGTCCACAACCTTCCTCGATCCAACAGTCCAAATCACATCGCAACTTCTGGTTTCAGAAGTTTAGTCGTGCCAACGTGCGATTTTCCCGATGTGTGAACTCCGATCTCGCCAATCTAATGATCAAGGAGGGTCGCAATAGATCCTTATATCTATGGTTCAAGTCACATTTATACTTCGGGTTTCGGAGGATCCATCCCCTTCATGATGATTACCAACATTCGTTGAACTTGAGAAGACTGAGGGAGTCGAGGCGCTAACGCCTGCGCCCCTTCTTCAAATCTAACAGTCGCGGCAGACCTTGGATTCTCCCAAATGGGTCTCGTCCATTCACCTTCCAAACGAAAGGATATTCTCTTTTGATACTTGAATCTCGTTATTCTTCCTGAACTTGATTGACTCTAAAAGGCTTAAGAGCTTTGCGCTCTTTCTCTTGAACGTAATGCTTGGAAGAATTCTTCTGTGCATCCCTTACGTTCATTTCTCAGCACTAGAACTTAAGTAGTTCTCAGCCTCTGTTTGCCTCACAGAGAGCCTATACATATCTGCACTACCTCTCCTGAGCTTAACAAGCTCCGTCCTCCAAAGGAATTAGAATGACTAGGAGGGTAGACATGCATACATGAAACTATACCTAGGGTTGACAAACTCACAATTCATGGCTCTAGATTACGCCATCACAGGACGCAAGCATTTACGAGTACAAGTCATGTCTAAACCATATAATTTCTTACTTGCCTAAATACACAATCAAGCAGATATAGAAGGGATACAGTCTATCCATTAAGCAATCATGCACATTCCTGAAACATTCATGGGATAT
>JASDQU010293529.1:0-14277 GCA_032191745.1 Picea mariana
AGAGGACTATGATTCTATTATGAATAAAGAGTCTAGTACAATAGCCAAAAAATGTCTCCTAGATTGCCCCCCAATGCTCCAAATGTCTTTGGCTTTATAGCCTTACAAGATAAAATCTAGATCCTTGAAAGATGGATCAGATTTACTAAAAATAGTCAAATCAAAACAGATACAGCACGTGTAGGATGAGATCCTATAAAAATGGATCTAAAATACTAAAGATGGAAAATCAAAACAAAATAGGAAAAGGTCCTATCTAATGATCTCTTAAGAGTAGTAGATTGCTGATGAAGTGCAGTTTTAGCCTCCTAAGACTTTTTGATTTGGTCCTCCAAAGATAATATTTGAATTGGATGATATGCCTTCAAACCCTTGATATTCTTCCTTTGACAAGATGCCAAATGTAGTTGAAAAACCTCCTTTTGACCTTATCCCTCAAGACTAGCCTTTGAATCAGACTTGATAATTCAACAACTGTCTATTTGAAGTGGTTTCAAACCATTCAAGCCCAAAAAATCTCGATATGGGAAAAAATTCGGCTATTCTGGCCGTGACAGGCTTTCACCAGCTAATTTACCCGAAAATCTTCTTCTTAGCTGGTGAAAGGCGAAGCTTTCACCAACTAACTAGCAAAATTTAAGATGGGTTAGCTGGTGAAAGTGCAAAGTTTTTAAAAATCAAATTTCTCAGTCATGGAGTGTCCATTTTGCATGCTTGAATAGTCGATCAACATCTACAAATCCTAAGATTTCCAATGGTGTTTTCAAATCTGAATTTGGAGCTCTGGAAGCTAGTCAAATTTTCCCTACAAGATTAGGCATCATTCTTTCAAAAATGCCAGTGCATTTTTGATTGCTAACATATGGCTCCAACTGGGATGGAGACCTCCCTGCGAGGTCTCCAAGAACCTGGTAGACCTTGTGCCTTTAGTATTGGGCCATGGATTCATTCAGCCTTATCAGTCCCATCAATATTTATAACCTGCATTTATGTCTTTGGCTATTTACAAGATCCCTTAAAATTCTGTTTCTGAAAACTCTGCCACTTGTCTTCGGAGCTGCTGCCACTTGTCTTTTGCTAAATTAAAATCTGCATATTGTTCCCTCAATCTTGAACAATTTATATCACAAGCATCTTAAGGATTTAAATTTATCTTCAATTTGTTGCTTTCAAGACTCAAAGATATCACGTGCCAGATATATCCTAGAAATGTGGAATTTCTAACCAAATGCCCAACTGGAAATTTTAAACTACTTTTACTACTATCATAGTTGAAGTATGAGCCATTCCACAACTTCTCATACACAGTTTTTTCCTTCTGAAATTTCGCTCAAAAATTTTCTCCAGAAGCTTTATCACCAACTTCATCTGCCATGGTAGCAGCTGCCTGAAGGGCTGCCACCCATAGTCCGCCAGAATAAGCACTAACACCTGAAACAGACCATGCATCATATGTTTGATATGGGAAACCTTCATTTTCTATCATTCCATATTTATCTTGGTCAAACTGATCCATGTAAGCCATGGCCATATAAACAGAGGGCCAAACAGCATGGGAAAATGATTTGTCACCAGTTGCAACCAAGTCTCTGTAAACCTGTAGAACAAATTTGGGGTTGAGATATTTCCATCTACTAGAATCATGAATATTGTAAGCATTCAATTCACACCAAGGGTCATTTAATCCAAGATCATGTGGCACTGCACCTAACACCTTCTGACACCACATTCACCTTCAAATAAGAACTTCACCTTTTCTGGATCGTGCATCAATACAGTAGCAGCAAAATCTCTTTGGATGCCGAGCTCAAGTTTTGGAAATAACATAAGCAATGCAAAGGATGCATATAAATGCACGTCATAAGTATTCCACATCAAATACTCAATTCCTTCCAGGTAAAGAAACTGCCCAATATTTTCCTCCTTATCATTGACCAAGGACAGTCCAAAGGCTGAATTAGAAGTAGACGGATTGTGCATTTCTGACAATATTGCAGTCATTTTATCCAAAATTTTCATTGAAGTTGCATCCATCGCATGTTCTGAAGTTGTGAGGGAATCTTCATCAGTATTCTGAGAGTCTCTAGAGAATAAGATAGACTCATCGGATCCAATTGTTTTAGCCATTGATAAACGTTCTTCATCTACATCAGCAATAATAATCCGTGGAGCTCCAAATGCACGTGCAGATAGCACAGTGACAAGGCCGATAGGACCTGCCCCCATTATCAATACATTTGTCTTAGGACCTACAGAAGCACGATGACAAGCATGAACCCCAACATTGAGTGGTTCACACATAGCACCTTCTTCTAGACTTACATTATCTGGCAACTTGAAACATAAATCCGCAGGATGAATGAGCTGATTGGCCAAGGAACCATGCACGGGAGGTGTTGCAAAGAACTTCATCTCGGGACACAAATTTTTAAGAACCTTTCTTACATTTCTCACATCGCCAACACGATATTCCAGGATCTATAGCTACTCAGTCACCAGGAACCAAATGTTTCACTTCACTGCCAACCTCCTCAATTATTCCAGTAGACTCATGACCAGTCACCACAGGCTCTTTTACAATAAAGTCTGCACACAGTAGTGTCCTCAAATAGTGGACGTCACTGCCACATATACCCACAACCTTCATTCTCACCTTCGCATCATGAGGGACAAGAGGTGGAAGTTTAAAGGGCTGGATGCGAAGAGTGTTTATTCTGGTGAGCCATCCAACCATATTGTCACTTTCTCCATATCAGTGCAGGTACAACATCTGTAGAAGTAATTTGCCCATTTGCTTTCATCATCATCGTAGCCAAATTCATCTCTAGTTCCGCCTGCACTTTTATTATCACCTCCATATCAATGCAAGTTGTTCAGCCACGTCATTTCCCTGAAAGGATTCCGGAATGTCCTTTGACTGCCATTTATTCCTTATTTGCTGCTTTGAAATCTGGAAATATTTCTTCATCTAATTTCCTACCTGGAAATCTTTTCGAATGTTGATTTTACTCCTTCAAATCTTGAAAATATTATGATCTCTAATTTACCATCTGCCTCTTCAAAACACCAAATGAAAACTAGTTCTGAAATCTTGCTTGGAATATAGGACTGTGCCATAACACAATCTCTAATATATGATTTATCTCCACCTCCTGAATTTAAAAATCTGGAAACAATATGAATTTCTTAGCATACAATAAGAATCCCAAATGAAAAAGTCAATTCATTTCATTTTTGTATATGTGCGTCAAGTGTTCTTTAACTTTATCAATGTGCGCGATATAAGAGCTCTGCTACTTGTATAACCTCCTCGTGACTTGGTTTGATGCTTCTGTGCTCTATGTAAACTATCCAATGAAACCTTTTTTTCCTGTATATACAATGATCGAAGATTTTTCGCTGAAGCTCCACTCCAATGGTCGGAATTGGTGAGACGCCTTTGTTGATAATAAGCTTGTCACCCTGCAGCTTAATCTCTGATGACTAGCGATCAAAAAATTTAAACACCTGTAATCTTAACTTGGCACCTGTAGATACGTGGACTTATAACTTAGGAACTAGACAACTCATAGGCTAGCTTTAGTGTAATGACAGGTGGCTTTTAAAATTAAAGCTTGACCCGTGGCTTAAAGTATAGCTCGATTCATGAATTTAGCTTTTTAATTTTTTATGAAAGACATACAAGGAATGACATTTATTTGTATCTTTTGCATTGCAGGTTGAGAAGCTTAGAGGTAAAGCAATCTCAGGCAAAGAGATTTTCAAAGGCTGAGAGGAAAAATGAGTCTTACAGAGAGATAGAGAGATAAAAACACTCTCAATTTACCATTTCATTTGGATCACTAATAGGATCTGTGTGGTCTGTAAAAGACTGTAAAGCCATATTCACACCAATTTTCTGTTGTAATCCACCTTTCCCAAGCAAGACTGCTACCTGATGCTTATCTGAAATGGTTTTCATGATTCCTATTTTTGATTGTGCATCCAGATGAACCAGATCTCAAAACCTTTTGATTTTTGTGACTGCTCTCCAAGGTTCTCTGCATCTTTAGAAACCAACTTCGAAAGAATTGGTTGAGAAAAATTCAAATCTGGGAAAAAATACAACCTTTCTGTCATGTAACAGGTTTCACCAGCTAATTTTCCATGAATCTACCCCTTTAGCTGGTGAAAAGGAAAGATTTCAATAGCTAACTAGCGGGTTTCAAAACCAATAAGCTGGTGAAAACCCAGAAAAACTGCCTTGGGAAAAAAAAATCAAATTTCTCTGAATCTGCAATAAACACCTGAGAGATTGATGGATGACTCGAGGCTGACTGAGTAGCTGCAACATGGAGGGATGATCCAGATCGAGCCATTAAGCGTGAAAAGGGAGTCTCTTTGCCTAATTGAGAAAACTGAAAGTAATCTACTTTCTCAAAGAAAAGAGCTTATTCTTCTATCAATCCCTACACTAACCAGTAGAGGCAGATTGATCAAGTAAAACTAAATTTCCAAAGCAGCCAAGAAAGTAATTGACTTGCTAATATCATGTTTGATCTTTTCCCAAAAGATAAAAGAAACCATAGATTGTGGTAATGCAATTTGAAAATATGACAAGACCAACCTTCATCCGACAGAATTTTTTTTGGATTTATGCTGCTCATAAATTCCAAATGATCGGCAATAGGGTCATTAAAAACGTCAAGGAATACCTCTTTAAGTAGCTTTTCCAACTGAAGATTGACATGCTGCTACCGATGGCTTTCACCAATCTCCATGTCAACTGTAAACTGCTCAACTTCGATCACAGAAGCATGCATGATATATTGTTGATCTAATTCTTTCTGCTCTTCTTCACCCTCTTCATGTCTGCTGCAAATTTCTAGTCTCTACAAATCTTGAAACTGTAGGCTGCCTTCATCATTTACTGCAGATCTGAAACTGTTACTTGCTGATTTATCAATCTGCTCAACATCTTGAAAGTTTTCAGAAGGAATAATTTGATCATCATCTTTAAATATTTCGAAAGAAACAATCTGATCATCATGACAGTCATCTTTAATAGATGAATCTGATACAATGTTAAGGGCATCCTCGTGGCTATCATAATGTGGATCAACAATTTCTGGATACTGAAGAGTATTCTCTATAGAAACATACTTTTCATGAACATCCAAATCTTTAGTCAATAAATTAAATTCATGACAACATTCAGGATAGAGAAGATCATCTGGAAAAAATTCTTTACAAAAGGAATTGAAGGCTGAATGGAAATCTGTCAAAGAACTAACACTTGCATTAGGAAGAGATCGGCACCATTCATGAGCAATTCCCTCTAATGAGAAAAATAAGAGTTGGATATGAACATCCTCATGTACAATTTCAAGTCGATGAATAAAATCATGAAACTCCAACAAGTGTTCAGCTGTCACTTCCCATTCTTCTCCTCGAAATATGGGAAGGTTGCATTCCCATTCATCACTGCTAGGCACTGGATTAGGGAAACCGACAATTTTTGAAAAATCACAGAATGCATACCTCTTAGATAATATCTTGTTCATTTCATACCAGTGGAGTCGCCACCAAATTCGTCCTTCATGGAGTCGCCATATAGATGATTACAACCAATGTAGTGTCCAACCTTTGTCTATCATCAAAGATCATATCTATGTCATCTCCCAGGGAAGCTGAGCTCCAGTCTCCTCTCCCCGGCAACGACGCCAATTTGTTATCACTCCAAGAAACTCCTTAGGGTTGTAGGCTAAGAATGCTTGGTAACTTAAGAATATGGTAGATTTTGTATGCTTGGAATAATAGGATAACTCAATAGCTGATGAAAAGGACCACTTCATACATTCGAATAAGACAATGCTTTTAGAACTCAATGATCAGACAACAAAATCTGAATAGGATATGAAGAATACTAGTCTAGATAACCAAATACACGATGTGCAGAGTCATACAAGATAGCAAGAAAACCTTTAGTTCAAGTTCATGACCTTAATAAGAAGATAATAGATCTTAGAAGCTGAGCTAAACTGAAATAAAGTACAGAATGATGAAAGTATGAGAAAATCTGTCATTGAAAACAAAAGAGGACTGTGATTCTATTATGAATAAAGAGTCTAGTACAATAGCCAAAAAATGTCTCCTAGATTGCCCCCTAGTGCTCCAAATGTCTTTGGCTTTATAGCCTTACAAGATGAAATCTAGATCCTTAAAAGATGGATCAGATTTACTAAAAATAGTCAACTCAAAACAGATACAACAAGTGTAGGATGAGATCCTATAAAAATGGATCTAAAATACTAAAGATGGAAAATCAAAACAAAATAGGAAAAGGTCCTATCTAATGATCTCTTAAGAGTAGTATATTGCTGATGAAGTGCAATTTTAGCCTCCCAAGGCTGTTTGATTTGGTCCTCCAAAGATAAAATTTGATTTGGATGATATGTCTTCAAACCCTTGATATTCTTCCTTTGACAAGATGCCAAATGTAGTTGATTAACCTCCTTTTGACCTTATCCCTCAAGACTAGCCTTTGACTCAGACTTGATAATTCAACAACTGTCTATTTGAAATGGTTTCAAACCATTCAAACCCAAAAAATCCCGATCTGGGCAAAAATTCGGCTATTCTGGCCGTGACAGGCTTTCACCAGCTAATTTACCTGAAAATCCGCTTCTTAGCTGGTGAAAGGCGGAGCTTTCACCAACTAACTAGCAAAATTTAAGACGAGTTAGCTGGTGAAAGCGTAGATTTTTTAAAAATGAAATTTCTTAGTCATGGAGGGTCCGTTTTGCATGCTTGAATAGTCAATCGACATCTAAAAATCCTAAGATTTGCAATGGTGCTTTCAAATCTGCATTTGGATCTCGGGAAGCTAGTCAAATTTTCCCTACAAGATTAGGCATCATTCTTTCAAAAATTCCAGTGCATTTTTGATCGCTAACAGGTTGATGTTTTACTACATTCACCAATCCATTGCATTGTTGACTAATGTTTTACTGCATTATCTACCTCCTTGACAACAATGACAAGGACCACTTTAATCTTCTCTACCTTTCCACAACTCCTCCTATCAATGACTCTCCCCTTGAGGAGTATAAATTTTTTATTGTGTATTTCAAGGGGTTTCTTCAGAATTGTTGCTAGTAAACCTTTGTACACAGTCACTATTTTTTATCTATTTACCATTGATCTAGGCAAACCTTTCTTATGATTTTATTGTTGTTTATCCAAACACATATACAAGGCCTAACCAAATTTCTCTTGTCTCCATGTAGAGTACCCTTATCAAAGATTTTGTTGTCTTTGTAGTTGGTCTATTGTGGGTGCTGCTAAAAAACTCTTTTTGGCAAGCTTTTGAATACACTCTGTTTGCATTTAATTTTCCTTGGGCTATATTAATTCCCCCTGGGACAGTTCTTCCCAGTCTTGATCTTCAAATATTTTTGTTTCTATAACATGCAATCATATGCATGCTCCCCATGATATGTTGGTTCTATTGGGATCCCAACAGTTTTCAGCTGGACTCTTTACAAATAAATGGTAATGACTCCCACATTTCATTGGAGATACTCAAATGGATCTCTAGGTAGGGGCTTCGTCAACATATATGCAATTTGTTGCTAGGTAGGAACATACTCCAACTTGACAATCTTATCATTCACCTATTCCCTCAAGAAATAATATTTGATTGGGATATGTTTTGTCTTTGAGTGCATCAATGGGTTCTTGGAAATACTTGTGGAACTGATGTTTTCACATAGTATAGAGATTGGTTTCTTTTACTCTACCTTAATTCCTTATAGGGCTTGCTTCATCCAAATGATTTGTGTACAATAGGAGTTGTTGCAATGCAAGGATGATTTTAGGGGCTAAATTTCGCTCATGGGCTAATTTTCCATGGTTTTTCCAAAAATGAGATTCTCTATTTTAAAAATGATTTGCTCAAATTCTATAGGATAAAATTATTTTACCTTAAAAATAGCCAAAATTTTATAAAAACTATATAAAATCCTTAGAAATTTGAATATTTTTAAAAAAATATCGCCAATCATTTATAGTTGTCATATGAAGGATTAGTAAGATTCGTCAAGGTTTTTACATTTTAAAATAAATTTCCATCCTTAAAATCATACCTGCTGCAATGTACTATGTTTCTGTTGTGGATAAGGAAATTGAGGACTATTTCTTGCTTAACTAGGATAGTAAACAACTACCAAAGAAGAATGGTCCACCACTTGTGCTTTTCCTATTATCAACGTTTCCTTCCCAATATGCATTAGTGTATGCTTTTAGAGTAAAATTATCTCCTTTTGGATACCATAGTACAAAATCCATTATGCCCTTTAATTATTTGAGAATTATTTTGACTACCATCACATGTGATTCTTTTGGTGTAGAATGAAATATTGCAACCAATCCAACAACTTGCATAACATGATTAGGCCTTGATGTAGTTACATATAAAAGGATATCAATCCTTGATCTATACATTGTGTGATATGCCTCTGGTGATTCATCATCCTTACTTATATTGCAACCTGTTATCATGGGAGTATTGATAGGCTTGAAATATTCCATATTGAACTTCTTTAACATCTCATTAATGTATTTTGTTTGAGAAATGTGTTGGAATATTCACCAATACTGAGAGGGGGGTGAATCAATATTGAGCACTTTTTACCATTTTCAATAACAACATTAACTTATCAATGATTCCATTCACTTATGATTGCATTTAACATATCATAAACATATGACCATAAATAATGCATCACATCATAACAAAAGATACACAGTACACTATAATTTTACATAGAAACCCAAATGGGAGAAAACCACACAATTATTTCTTATATATCAAAATATTAAATTCATAGGAAGCACCAACTTGCAAATTTTCCATCACCAACTGGAAGGAGGCTCCAACCCCCTATTTACAGGCTCCAATATGAAGGAAGATAAAACTCCCCAAATTATCCATCTCCAACTATAAGGAGGCTCCAACCCCCTGATTTATAGGCTCCAACCTAAAGGAAGCTCCAACTCCCTGTATTCTCCAGCTCCAACTAGAAGGAGGCTCCAACCCCTAGTTTACAGGAACCAACCTGAAGGAGAACTTGATCTCCTTCCTTGTGCCACCCTTCCACCATGAAATACAAATGGTGACTCAACCTATCACCGATACTGTCACTAATAATCAACATGTCACTGATAATTAGTCTGTCAATGATAATCAATCTATCACTATCATTATCATTGATGATCAACATGTCAGTCTCATTGTCATTGATGATCAACATGTCAGTCTCACTATCACTGATGATCAAATTGTCACTATCACTAATACTATCACTGTCACTGATACTGATACATCATCAACAACAACTTGTCACTGTCACTGCCAATAAAAATGATACATCATTATCACAAAAACCAGATCCACTCACACATATCATATGCCAAGATCACAAAGAATGTTCTCCAAATCATGTTCTCTAAATCAACATGATATGCATCAAACCATGTGCCAAAGACATGCCTCAAGCATGTTCTAAAACATCCATAACATACCTCAAACCAAGTGCCAACATATGCCTCAAGCATGTGACATAGCATACCTCAAACCAAGTGCCAAAATATGTACCAACACTTCCAAAATATGGCTCAAACATGTACCAAAATATCCATGACATACATCAAGTTATGTGACAAAGATATGCCTCAAGCATGTACTGAAACATCCATAACATACCTCAAATATGAAAACTTGTAAGAATCACCATGAGCTCAATTTTCCATTTTTTATTTTGAAATTTCTATCTGAGGTACTTCTGTATGTATTATCAGACCTCTAAAAATTTCACAATCTGAAAATTCCCAGAAAAGAAGTTATAGAAAAAATGCCAAGCTGACTTGTTTGAAACATATTTTAGGACCATTCAGGAAATCTGACTTCCACAAAGCATATATCCGAAATTATTGAGATCTAATGTTGAAAATTTTAATCATAGATACTTTGAGATCTTTCTTCCATCTCCTCAAAATTTCAGGGTATGAAACTTCTCAAAATAGAAGTTATAGGGAAAATGGAAAACCTTCCTGAATTTTGGTCTATTCTGGAGATAGAAATTGTACAACATTCCACGCACTCAATATTCTAATATCTGATTATGAAACTCACACACAAGATACTAAATATTTTCTTGTTTCCACTGCAATTGGTTTGATAGAATGTGGATCCTCTATGAAGCAGTTATGACTATTTTACTGGAAAACATGTTTGAGACTAGTTTAAGGACTAGTAAAAAACCCTATATTCCACATAATGTATCTCCAAAAGTACAATGACCCGGAAGATGAAATTTGTACCAAAGGTACCTTGATATTTCTTCTCAACAACCTCCATGTTTTGATATCTAAATCATTGTAGAAAAATATATAGCGAAAATGATAAGAATATGTTTAAATAACATACCTGAGAACACATCATCACAAGACTTCATCTTCCCTTGGAATTTCTCCATTCTTCACTTCATCTTCCTTCTAAAATTCTCCTCAGATATACTTGGTTACCTCAGATAAAAATCACTTGATTTTATGTAATAAATGAACTCCTAAGTTCCTTATTTATACTAGATCTAGCACCCTTATTTTAGGGCCGACCTGACCCAAAAAAACTTCAATTTAATTTTTAATGATTATTCCATTGGGCCCGACTTTACCAACAATATCCTTAATATTTATTATAATATTCATTGCAATGAGGATGACATGTAACTTAGTGTTTGCAACACGTTTTAGGGGCTAACTTGTAACTTTTTGTCCTTAGATCCAGGGATTCTTCATTTGCTTTTGGGGCTTCATATTTAAGAGGGCATAACTTCTCAACCATGAAGAACCACATGGTGTACTAACACCTACCATTGGAAATGGAATGACGAGGATTATCCATCTATGAGGATTTTGTATGAATTTACAATTTCCTTCATACTCTTTTCCTTCAAACGACTTCAAGCTTCATGACCACACCGTTGGGCCTTCTTAACAACTTAACCACTTGGCCATATTTCCATGGCTTCTTGTAGAATTATTCAAAGAGTCTTCTCATGAGGGCCATTCTTAGAGATATTCCATAAGGGGACCACTTTGTAGACTTCTTCAAATACACCCATTACTTGGACTTCTTCTAGACTTGACATCTAGGGTTGACATCAATGACAACTAAATTTCCAACAATCTCCCCCTTTGGCGCTGATGGCAACACTCATACTCCCACTGTGAAATTTCTCCCAATATTTCTCTCCTCATGTTTCTCTCCCCCTTTGACAACAATGGAAAAGGGTAACTCTCTTTGGGGCTTCTCCCCCTATCTTCATGTGTGTGATATTTCTCTTCCACTTTTGTTCTTTCTCTTCCCCTTCGACATTAAGGGTAACTCCCTCTGATTATTTCTCTCTCCTTGTCTTATTTTGCAATATGTCATGTAGATAAATTTGGGGCTTCTTGTATATGATTTATTTCCTCTCTTCTGATGCTCTTTATCCATTGGTGCTTCATGTTATTGTAATCTACTGATGTATATGAAAATCATTCATGTTGAAATTTTTTCATCACTTGACTTCAAGTCTTCATGGATTATCATCTTCACTGAACTGACGTCAATGACATAATCATACAACAATATTCTCTTAACAGTATAACTCTTCCTGATGGTTTCTCTCTGTCTTATTGTGCCTTTCACTGCTTTCCTTCCTAGTCGGTTTCACCTGTCAATACACTTTACTTTTGACTCCATTTTCCTTTCTGCAATTCCTTCTGAGCTCATTATTACATCCACTTTCATGTATCTTCTTTGGTACATTTCAAGCATAGTCTTCTAGGCCTACCAAATATCTCATGAAATCATATTTTTCCATATGTCATAACAATTGTCCATGACTCTGATACACAACTGCACACACTACTGATTAATTTTTTGCTTCATTGTTCTGAGAGCTTCTTCGAATGTGCTCCAATTGACCACCGCATATTCATTCTTTTCAAGTTGAATCAAATATGTCTACTAGTCTACTTTGTGTTTAAATCAAACTTCTAAAATTATGCAACACATTCTCGAATCTGCATGGAGATGTGTTTTGAAAAAATGCTTCTTAATCAACCGATCTATTACAATAAAAATTGCACCTCTGTCATCAAACTATTATGAATATTCCTTCCCAAAATATGAAAACACTTCAGACTACCCGAAATATAGTTCTCCAATCCATAATAGTTGTTGCTTAGACTCCCCCTCTTCAATATTTACATTTTTGGGAATCTCCAAGCCAGATGGCTTAGAAAAATGGTCGATGATGCCCTACTACAAAGTCATCTTCCTCCTCGTCTATAGATTCATCATCTTCCTAAATTTTTTTATCTTCCTCTTCACTTGTAGATTCATCATCTTTCTGAATTCTGACATCTTCCTCTTCTCCTATATATTCATCATGATATGTACTTATGTGAGTATGATCTCTAGGATCTCTTTATTCATCTTTTCTTCTTGTTCTTTTTTTCTTCTCCAAAATTTCTTGTATACTGTATCAATTTTTTCTTTCATGGAATACTTCATCTTGCTTCTACAATCATGATCTATATGTCCATAATTCTGGAATTTGTAACATTCAATATCATAGGGAGCCACATAATCATCTCTTGTTTGAACATTTCTTCCATACTCTCTACAATCCATAGCTTTATGTCCAAAGATATTATATGTTAAGCCCTAATGTTGGCTCATTACCCCTTAATTGGGGCATATTAGATTAGTAATGCTATTTTATTTATGTCGGATTTAGGCCATTAGTTGTAATTTAGATTAGTAATGTTATTTTAATTATGTCGGCTTTAGGCCATTATTTGTAATTATACCTCCTAGTCTCCTATATATACGAGACATTTTCATTTTGAATCATCTGGTACTTGAACATTTAAGTGGGGTAAAAGGAGGTTGCCCCCTCGAAGAGGCTTATTATCTGAAATTATCTCTTTTTCAAGGCGTTGAGTACTTTTTCTGAGGTTTTTATATGCTATATTGATGTTTGGTTCTTAACATATGGTATCGGAGCTCAAGGTCTTGGGGTTTCGCTGCTACATCTGAGATACCGTGACATTTTCACTATAACTTTTTTTCTACAACGTTTCAGAAGGAACCGCTTGGAGGGTATTTATCAGACGGATCAAGGTACGTTGGGTTCAAAATTCAGCTCTTGAGGCCTTATAATTTCAGAGATACATCCTGTACAAGATAGGGTTATGGAATCATCCTGAAATGAGTCATTGAGGAATTTTCTCTATAAAAAAAATTCTGTAACGTTTCAGACCCTTCCCTCTAGAGACCATTTATATAAATTAGTAGTGTATCTGTGGTAAAAATTTCAGCTTTTGGTTCAGCTTAAATTTGTATATACACCCTGTGTAAGATAGGGTATCTGACTAGCCCTATTGACTAGTCTCAAGAAGGTGTTCTAGGTAAACAATCATAACTTCTTCCTAAAGTATCCAAATTGAGTGGGACTAGTTGCATTGGATCGTGGACAGTCTGTAGTATTTTGGGTGCAAGTTTCAGAATTTGATATCAATTATTTTGTGCGGGGCATTCTATACAAGTGAGATCTCCTGGAAAGGACAAAAATCGACAAGTTGTGAGGAAGTTACCGCAAATTCCACTTGGCACATACAATT
This sequence comes from Picea mariana, assembly GCA_032191745.1. Lineage (NCBI taxonomy): Eukaryota > Viridiplantae > Streptophyta > Pinopsida > Pinales > Pinaceae > Picea > Picea mariana. Next base: position 13,717 of record JASDQU010293529.1, read on the forward strand.
TTGATCAGAACTGTGGCATTGCAGAGAGGAAATATTAGAGAACTACCTAAAGGAAAGTTTCATACCCAGAAGGGCCGAAACTTGGGATATATAACAGAATAAATATTGTCTAGCAGAACCACCTCAAAATCAAGACTCAAAAGTGATATTTGGCCAACATGCCACCCAAAAAGGGACCTCCTACACCAAATAAGCCTCCAGAAAATCCTAATTGGACTCTTGATGAAGGTGAAGAAATGCGTAGGGACATAAATGATTTACAAAAAAAGACAGTAACTAAAGATGAACTACAAGAGATGAGGGATTCAATGGAAGCTAAGTTGGATACTAAGATGGATTCAATGGAAGCCAAGATGGATTCAATGGAAGCTAAGTTGGATACTAATATGCATTCAATGGAAGCTAAGTTGATGGATTCAATGGAAGCTAAGTTGGATACTAATATGGATTCAATGGAAGCTAAGATCATGGAAGTAATGAAAAATTTCGTAACAGAGAAGACACCCAAAAGTGAAAATTCATCCCATGAAATTCATGATGAGGACACAAGGAAGGTGAATC
>JASDQU010293533.1:0-14282 GCA_032191745.1 Picea mariana
GGGGGGGGGCGGTAATACCCCACCTCCTTAATGACCCTGAGGGGGTTGGGTATGTTACAATGTGGTATCAAAGCATGGTTCAAACATTAGACTGTTATGGGCTAGAAGCCAAAGTTGAGAGGAAGGAAAGATCTACCTAATATTAGTTAAAGTGGTTAAAAAATAAAATGAATGTATCATGTTAAAATAAAACTAATGGGTCAATTTGCTTGTTTTAGCGCAAAAGAGAAAGAAGTGAATATCTAGTGTGATTGGTGATAGACAAGTGCTCGGCATGGAAGAACCATCACATGATGAAGATATTGAGTCAAATGAAAAAAGAAATGTTGAGACTCCCCTAGACATGGAAGAAACTATGAGAATCCTAAAAGAAAAACTTCAAAGATACAAAGTAGAAAATGAAAGACCGATCCAAGCTCAGGAAAAGTAGAATGAGCTTAATGTTGTACTATTATAGAGATTTTCCTAGATTGAAAAGTGTTTACATCAGGGACCAGCCATGAGAATTGCAAGAAGAAATTCCTCTCAAAAGAGGCACCATAATACTAGAAAGAAGACAAATAGTGAGGATATGACAACATAATACTATGATTAAGATATAGCTACACTATATGAAGCATCTAGAAATGGCACAAATCATGCTTCCCATAAGCATGAGAAGAATAAGCATTCCCTGGAAACCCCTTATGGAAAGGATTTAGGAAGGCTAAGCCACCTACTTTTGATGGTGAAGTAAAGATGGGTGAAGAATCAGAGGCATATATTATGGGACTGAAAAAGTATTTCCAAGTAAATTACTATTCGGGAAACATAAAGGAAAGAATGGCCATTTTTAACATGAATAATCAATCTTGTACTTGGTGAGAAGATTTCAAAAATACAAAAATAATAAATAAGAGGAAAATCACTTGGAAGTAGTTTAAAAAATATTTCAGAAATAAATACCTATCAGAAATATAATACAATGGAAAAATCAAAGAGTTCCATGAGTTGAAATTGGGACAGCTGACAATGGATGACTATGTCAACAAATTTTTGGAGTAGTTGAGGTGTTTCCCCTATATCAAAGAAAATAAAGTGAAAAATCATCTCTTTCTTAGTGGATTTCCTCAATACTACCAATATATGATTTAATTTGATGAGTCAAGAACTCTCGAAGACACAATCCGAAAGGCAAAGTACTACAACAAACATTCCAAGCACTGAAGGGAATTTAACAATGCTTAGAAGGACAAAAGGAAGCAAAAGGTTGATCAGAGGAATAAAGGCTCTAAGCCTCAGCCATACAATAATTAATCCAAGAATACTAATCCAAACCATCAAGCATGGAGTACGTTCCAATAGAATTTTCCCATGCAAAGTGGCATCGAGCCAACAAAAGTAGTTGGATATAAGGCAAGGTAACAACAAAGAAGACCATTGAAGTGTTGGGGTTGCAGAGAAGAGAATTTACTCTAAGATTGTCCTCATAGGAAGGAAAACAACAAGAGGTTCCACAATATTCAAGAAACTATGATATTAAATGACATAGGAAGGAACATTTCTTTAATTCACGTTGTTGTTCAAGATCAGGAGAAAAACCAACAGGAATCGGTGGTAGAAGTAGAAGGCAATATTGCTTAGCAATCCATTTTCATTTTGATTTACCTTGGATATAACCTTCGCTATGTTGCACCCCAATTTGTTGACTCTTGTGTTATCCAGAAGCATAATCACAAGAAGTCATGGTTACTGTAGTGTGTCACGAGGACTAAAAGAAATATGAGTGAGATGTTGGAAGCATGCCCATTGGAGATAGATGGGATGCAAACATGGGAAACACTAAATGTATTTTCCTTGGGACCACATGATGTGTTGATCAGCATCGATTGGTTAACATCACACAAATTCAAGTTAGATTTCTATAATAAAACTTTTGAATGTGTGGATGGCGATGGAAACCTCAGGACAATGAAGGGAATTTCAAAGGCTATTTCCATAAGGAAGGTTTCAACATTACAGTGGAATAAGTACTCCATGAAATGTTTCCAAATGTATATTGTCCACATGTTGGAGACAACAAAAAATAAGTGTTCAACAACTAAACACTATCCAATACTTCAAGAATGCAAAGATGTGTTTCCATATGAGATACTGAGACTGCCTCCTAAATGGAACATTGATTTCTCAATCTAACTCATGCCAGGAGCTCTATCTATATCCAAATTTCCTTACAGGATGAGTATCCCCAAATTGGAAAAGTTGAAGTTGCAATTGAAGGAAATCTTAGAAAAAGGATACATCATTCCAAGTGTGTCTCCTTGGGGAGAACCAACACTATTTTTGAAGAGTAAGGATGGTACCCTCATACTGTGTATTTATTACAAGATGCTAAACAAAGTGACATTGAAAAATAAGTACTTGTTTCCACATATCGATGACTTGTTCAATCAGCTAAGAGGGGCCATTGTAATCTCAAATATTGACCTAAGTTCTATCTATCATCAAGTCAGGATCAAGGATGAAGACATTCACAAGACAACATTTAGGACAAGGCATAGTCATTACAGGTTCGTGGTGGTGCCATTTGGACTCACTAATGCACCAGCCACCTTCATGTGTTTGATGAATAGCATTCTCAGCAAATACATAGACAAGTTCATTTTGGTCTTTATTAACAATATTCTAATCTACTCTAAGACTAAGGAAGAGCATGAAGAACACCTCAGAATAGTATCGCAAGTGTTGAGGGAGCATCATTTGTATGCTAAATTCAACAAATGTGACTTCTATCAAAAGCAGATCCACTATTTGGGGCATGTGATTTCAAAACAGGGAATTGTGGTGGACTCGGAAAAGATAAATCATATATTCACCCACTTTGAAGAATGTAACAGAGGTGAAATCAATCATGGGAGTAGAAAGGTACTACTAGAGATTCATTCAAGGATTCTCCAAGATTGGTAATCCACTAAAATCATTGCAAAGAAAAGGGGTAAGGTTCGTATGGTCAAAAATATGAGAAAAAGGTTTTCATCGGCTAAAGAACCTCTTTACCAACACACCAATCCTAAAGATTGTAGACCTAGATAAATATTTCCTAGTTTGCACAAATTCCTGCAAGGAAGGACTCAGTGGAATTCTTATGCAGGATGATCATGTGATAATTTATGAGTCTAGGAAGATGAATGAGCACGAGAGAAATTGTGTTATTCATAACCTATAACTTGCAGCCATAATTCATGGATTGAATATGTGGCATCACTACTTGTGATCTATGTTTTATGATTAGAATGAAATGAATATAGATCTATATTATTAACACAGAGATCCAATGAACAATAACATAGATACAATAAAACTTGGCTTCTATTAATAAACAAATATGTTGAAACTGTAAAATGCCAACTGAAACAAGATTGTTAGAATGGTGGCAGATTATCTCTGAGAAGAGATGTGATGGTTGCGCTCATTCGCAAGAAGATGAGTATAATGAGGCTCCAAAGGCCTTTTTACATCAAACATGAATGAAAAAACCCTAGACATCCAAAAACCTAACCCTAGGAGATGAAGCACCAAAAGTCATGTGGGCCCCGTTGGGGTAAGTTAGTGCATCAAATTCCCAAGGTCGCAACTTTTGCATATGATCTTTGTTTTAGGTGCACGATATCTCATTGGAAATGTATATCTGAGGACTACACATTATTTCATCACACTCTAACTTCATTTACAATGTGATTGTGTCGAGCCCAAAAAACGTTTTTTAGAGCCTCGAAACGGCCCCGAAAATTTAGGACCCAAAAAGATAGAAAGCAACTGCCAAGATGAAATCTGTAAATGAGTCAGTTAGAATAGGTGGGTGGCCATTGAAATCCACCTAGATCAATCCCCCCCCCCTCTTACCCCTTAGGAAGAAATGGTCTCCATTGTGTTGAATTCCCCCATTAAATGAGGAAATTTTCATTGAATTTGGCTCTGAGTGAACCACTTGCCTTGGTGTACTAGAAGCTTCCCTACTTTGACAACCCGATAAACATGGATAATTTGTTGGTGATTTCCCTTCACCTATGTTTCCATGATATTATTAGTGGATGAATGTTCCATGCAGTCAGGGTTGAGTGAGTCTGTGGGTGTCAATTGTTCTGTTATCTCTGAGGTGTCCAATAATGGTGGAAAATATGGTCGAATGAGGTCCACATTAAATATTGGATGCAATCCAAGGAAGGGGGGAATTTTGAGCTCAAAATAATTATCACCCATGGCCTTGGTGATGGTTTAAGGTCCATAGCAGAGTTGACGAAGCTTCTGATGGGGCCCTGTAAAGCATTCTTTCTGCAAGTGCAACCAAACTTTATCTCCCACCTAAAACTTGTGTGGCACCCGGTTTTGATCATGGTGTTGTTTGTACTTGGAATTAGACTTATGTAAAATATCATGAACCTGTCGGTGGATGTGTTGGATCTACTCAATGAACTGGGTAGATTCGTCGACTTCAGTTTGAGCATGGGACAAGTTAGCTTAGGTGGCTGCAAAGGATAATGAAACATCCATGGGACCCAATGGTTGAAATCCCAAACCCACTTGAAAGGGGTTGTGCTTGGTTGAGTTACATATGGATTTATTGTAGCTGTGATGAACATAGGGAAGACTCTCATCCCATGTGCGGGGATGCTTAAAATTGTACATGCAAAAGATATGCATGATCATCTAGTTGACGACCTCAGTTTGGCCATCTGTCTGGGGGTGGAAGGAAGTGGATTTGGTAATCTTGGTGTCCAGTAGTGAGCAAAGGCTCGACCATAATGTGTTGAGGAATTGGTTTTCTTGTTCTGAAATGATGGTTTTGGGTATCCAAAAATGGACCCACACTCGTTCAAAGGAGATCTTGGCAGTGGCCTATGTTGTGATGCTCTTCTTACAAGCGACCAGAATCACCATTTTAGAAAAATGATCAACCACCACAAAAACACAGTCATTTCCTCGCTTGTTTGTTGGAAGGCTCAACATGCAGTTCATAAAGATGGATTCCTAGGTCCTTTCAAGAGTAGGAAGAGAGGTGTACGTTCCTTTTTTCTTAATGGTCAGTTTGGCAATGGCACAAGAAGTGTAGGACCTGATATACTTGTTGACATCCTGTCCAAATTTCGGCCAATAGAAATGTTGTCGCAGCACTACCAATGTCTTTTCTATGTCGAAGTGTCTTGACACCCGATTGTAGTGGGATTCCCAAATACACCTAGGGTTCCATTGTCTTTTCTCTATTGGAAAAGTTATGGACATAAAAATACCCTTCTAGAAAATTCAACCATTTGGCGTCTATATGACCTTAAAATATAGGAATATTAAATTTGATATGTACCTTGAAGGGGGAAGAACCTTCACTCGAGGAATATGTGTCATTCTTTGGTGTTAAGGTTTAAGCTATTATTAGGTTTCTTTTCAATTTACTAGATAACCATAGCATAGATAGGATCACTTAGAGAAACACAATCACAAGAGTACACAAGCATTTATCCTGAGAAACCCTCAAGGGGAAGAAAATATAGCAAAACTTCTTTAATATAGATTCAATAACCAAGTACAGTACCAGAATAACTTTCTCTCTACGAGAGACAAACTACCATGATGCTAGACCAGAAAATAATCAAAGAACCATAGCCAATCCAATGCCAAGACAATAAACCAAACACTAGAGAATATCCTCTCCCAAGAAATGCGCCTCTCTCTCTTCCTTTTTTCGACAACTGGTAACTGCAGCTTCCTTCAATACTTGCGCACTAGATGAGTGAGTTGGGTGTGTGAACAAATGAGGCGTTGGATTCCTTTATTTATATAAACCGGCAAGCATTGAAAGGAGGTGTCTCTTCACTGGCAGGGCCGACTTCTCTTTCTGGGTAGTTAGAACCACTTTAATTTTCCTGGGGGACGACTTCTTAGTTTTCATATTACATTTAGGATTTGACCAATCCGCAAAAGGGGATAAGAATATTCTTTGCAGTTACACAATATTTCAACAATTGGTACTCATCGAAGGATTTGCGCAAAACTATCCATCATTTCGTTCATCTATTGTGAGAAGGATTCCTTGAGAAACAGTTTGAGAGGATATCTTGTACCGCCATATTTCTTTTCTCCCACCATGGACGGTGTCTTGGGTGTGCGATAGTTATTTTCCTCAAGAGAAACAATCTCAAGACCCAACTCTTTCTACTCTGACCTCATCAAAGACATGCACTAAGAACGATAAGGAGTAGACTACTATGATACCATTGATCTGGATTTTATGAGCAGAATGAAAAGAATACAGGTCTGTATATTAACACATGGATTCAATGAAAAATAACAGAGATACAGTAAAACATGGCTTATATTAATAAAGAAATATGTTGAAACTGTAAAATGTAGACTGAAAAAAACTTGCTAGAATGGTGGTGGCTTATCTCTGAGAAGAGATGTGACAACTGCACTCATTCACAAGAAGATGAGTACAATGAGGCTCCAAAGGCCTTTTTGCATCAAACATGAATTCTAGAACCCTAGACATACAAAAACCTAACCGTAGGAGATGAAGCGCCAAAAGTCATGTGGGCCCTGTTGGAGTAATTTAGTACATCAACTTCTTGGGGTCCTAAATTTTTCATATGATCTTTGTTTTAGGTGCACGATATCCCTTTGGAAAGTTATATCAAAGGAATATACATTATGTCATCACATCCTAATTTTGAATATAGTGTGACTGTGGTGAGCCCAAAAAATGTTGTTTAGGGCCTCAAAATGGCCCTAGAAGTTTAGGACGCAAAAAGCTAGAAAAAAACTACCAAGATGAAATCTATAAGTGAGCCAGTTTGAATAGGTGGGTGGCCACCGATATCCACCAGGATCAACTTACTTGGTCATAGATTTGTATTTATGACATATCACAATGGGATGAAATAGCGATTTGATCAACCTCGCTTGAATGTTAGGTAGGATAAGTGGTTGGCCCTTATCAACGAATATGAATTTGATATAAGACATATAAAGGGTAAAGAAAACAGAGTAGTGAATTGACTCAGCAGGAGCGTTCAGGTGATTCATCTGATAGCAATCAACACATGTGAATCTAATTTGAAATTTTTGGTCAAGGAAGCCTTGTACATCAATGAGCACTTTGTGCACATTAAATAATGTCTACAACAAGAACCTATGGGACAAAAATGTGAAGGGTGTTGAATGATGGAGTATGGGTTGTGTTGAGGGGTCGAAAATCCTTTAACTCAATAGTGGGAACCAAACCTGCTTAAGAGGCCCAATTAGACTCATAATTGTTTGATGAGTGGAATGGTTCTCCAGATATTTGATCCGACCAATTTAACAATGGGCTTTATGGGTAACTGACAGATGTAGCTTTCTATGAAAATTTTATCCTTCAAGTTAAGTGATTCTCTTTTTGTATTTTTGTACTCTTGAACAATATAGGTAAGATAAATATGATGGAATAATCCAACTGATAAAGGGAAATTACTAAAGACTGAATAATGTTGAGCTTAGGATAACCCTTATACCTCAGCGTGCAGAAAACGATAATCAAACCTATTTCAAGCTTAGCAATAATACTTTTATTTGTGAACATTCGTCATTTACTGAGATAACAATTATAGAAAGGAAAACAAATACGTAACAAAGATGAGTCTAATAAAATTAGTTCTCTTAGCTCTACTATCAACACATCGATTTCTTTTTATCATCTAGAATAAAAGAACTATTATAATATTGAAAGATAACTTAGCAATAAATACAACAACTCTTACTTAATACATCAACAATATCAAACTTGAAGACGGAAAAAACCACTCCTTGATCCAATCAAGTTGATACTTTAGATGAAAAAAAGTTGGTTTTGGTTCTAAACAGAACTTCTTAATTAAAGTCACACAGAAATAATTCTTTTACAATTATCAAAAAAAAAATTATATCCCAAAACCAACGACCCTTTGCACGAGGTTAATCCTCCTATTTATAAAGGATCACTAAGCTAAAAATAACTGCTAAAAGTTGTGCTAATAAAAACAAAAATGACATGTAGCATACTTTATCTCCTCGTTCTCTTGAGATCATCCAATTTTTTTACTGTAGTGGATGATTTCTCTCATACTGCACCCACTTGAAGAAAATGTCTTCACATGTGTTTGCATAGGGGAACCTATGTTGATCCATCAGTGTGGAGAAGACTTCATTTATCTCCATTGATCGTTCTTTATACTTGATGATCTTGACACTTAAGTGTTATAGAACTGTGAAGGCTTTGATTGGGTGTTCCAAGAAATTATTTACTTGACCTGGAATCATACTTGAAATCTGTGAGATCTCTACCTCCCATGCGAGTCTTGCTCTACATGTCATTTGAGTATGTCATGCAAATCAGAGAAATATTTTGGTGAGTCGAACTCTGGTAGGTCAATGTTTTCCATCTCCCAATTGATATTCTCCCATCTTTTCTCACACTCTCCCCACCTTTCATGTATCTTCTGTTGAGGTTCCTGGACCATGCTCACCCAGTATTCAGCTTCCTTCATGATTCAAGAGATGTTGCTATCCATCAGTACTCAAATGTTGTGCTCTTCCAAGTCTCAACCTTTCTATACTGCATTGATATAGTCAATCCTCTTTTAGGCCTGATGCTCATTTTCATACCATCTATGCATGTCTTTACAAGTTTCGAGCCCCATGAGAGTGTCCTCTTGAAAATCGGTTATGCATGAGGTGAAGAGATTTATTTCTCTTGTGAATTGTGGATATGTTTCTCTGAACTCACTCCTGAGGAACATTACTTCCTATGTAGAATCTTGATAATACTTCACTAGATGGTGCACATGATCCATCTCCTTCTTTGCGGATGCTAATTCTTTTTTGTCCCTTTTCGCTATGTCCAACATTGCATCAGTTATAGTCATTCTTGCCCCGATCAGCTCGGTTGTATTAGCATTTTATGTGTTGATAAGTGCTTCTTTTATGGTGATGAGGAGTGTGCTATCAAGAGTGAGCCTTATTTTCTTGGTTGTCCTTATCATCACATATTTCCTCTTTATATCATAAGTGATCGCTTGTATATCGGTGACCTCGTCAACCCGCTCAGGAATTTGTTGATCTCCCTAGGTCAGAGTGTTGCCTAGGCTTCCTGTCGTATAAATGTGTTCTATGACCGGCTCTTGTACTTATTTAGCAGGGGAAAAAAAATTATGTTCTGGTGACTCGACCTCCTACTGGGGTTCGTCAGCTGGTGGAGTCTCGGCTTTAGATAGGGAGAGGGTAAAAGTATCAGCATTTACTTAAGGATCGGATATTGATATGTCTATTTCTTATCATTGTGTTTCTTCTTCATGTTCACCAGAGCCCAAATCCTCCTTGGAGTTGTCCATCTTAGGTTGAATTCTCGATTGGTCGAGAAATTCAACGTCCATCATGTTTCTGTCCTTGTTGTCTCCTTCTTGGGAAATTCAGGTCAAAGATTCAGAAGTTAGAGAATATGTTTCCCATGGTTCTACCTCCTCCATGATTGGTATTGGGGTTATGGGAAAAACCCCTGGGATTTCCTCGTCGTCATATATGGTAATTAGATCTATGAGGACATCAGGCACATATATCCCACTTGATGTTCTTATTCACCCCAGTTGCGTTGTAGTAGCAGCCGGTGACCTTTCATGTTGTGACATAATTCATGGGTTTTCTGGATGAGCAATCTCGTCTAGTGGAGTTGACTTTGAACCATTTAGCTCTTCTCTAAGATCGATTTTATTGACCAGGATGATCCTTATGGGTTCTATCAAAGGGTTTATATGGGGTTCATTTTCTAACCTTTGTATCACTCTTTCGGGCTTCTTCTAGCAACAACATCCCTCTCATATGTGCCTATGTGGATTATATTGCTTTGTTTTCTTCCCTAACCCTGAGGGCTTCTTGAGTTGTTTTTTCTATCATTTCAATCTGCTCATTCATTGTCATGGCTTTAAATCTCATCATATTGGGGTTAGATTTTACCTGGAGTGCCTCCTCCCTATTGTAAGTACCTTCTATAAATATTTCATCTTCAAACTTAGCATGGGAATATGGCCAGCAAGAAGACACCTGTGATGCATGCTGGGGTACTAGGCCCTTTGGGTCATGTTCATGAAATCGTCATGTAGGGAATATATACTCCAACTGGCTCAAACCCTCTTGTCTTTCTTGTGCAGTATCTTTCACCATGTAAAACCCTACATGAAAGCCATAAGGTACGAATGATCTCTTTTTGTCCTTTACCAGAGTGACATTATAGCCTTGCAGAATTGTTTGATAACAGATTTCTCCCACAATGAGTCGGTTTGGGACATGAGTGGGGAGTAAATGTGGAGCACCAGTGGCCTACTTTGGAAATCATTTTCTTGGTTGTTGTCGTAAGCCTTGGGAATTATTTATTAAAAAGAATGAAATAGACTCGAGCTATAAATTCATCACATATGAGGGCGTAAGATCTCTTGTACTTGTTCTCCCACAGAATGTTGAAATAGACATGCATGGGTAACTCTACAACATGCCAGCTCAGATTCATGCCTGTGAAGACTTTCCTTGTGCAGATCACGTCCAATAAGTATGACACCATGTGGAAAGCTGGCATTTCTCCATCCTTTGGCATCTGGGCTTGCAATATGTTGGTGCTCAATTGTTTCGAAATGATCACTCCACAATTGAAGATGCTACCATATATTGCCACAGTGTATGTCAGGGGCATCCATGCTTCTGAAAACTTGGTGCAATCTCTTTCCCCATATAATCGGCATATCAGGGCCTTTAGATAAATATATGGCTCTCTAATATTGGCGATACCATACCAGTTTTTGCTCATGTTTGTAAAAATTTTATCCTCTTTCCACCATGAGGCCATCAACCTGCTGGTGTCATGGAACTCATAGAATTTTACCAAAAAAATAAGTATTTAACCTTTCCTCCAGGTCTCTGAGTTTGTAGTATTTCTAGACCTCTATTGGGAGAAAAGTCCCAACACATCCACCATTGTCATCATTTACCATGCATTTTTTGGCATCCGTGTGGTCGATTATCCACCCCACACTTTCAATGCAAGGCAAGACCAGGGTTTGACAGGCTACCATGTGCAGGAAGGATCGTCGAATGTTCGGGAATAATTAGTCATCGAGAATTATAACATCTGGGTCACTGTGTGGTATAAACTCTGGGTAATATTCCTAGTTCATTATGTTAAACAAATATCCCCACTAAGGGAGCACCACTTTCGATCCAGTACGTGCCTCTATGTTTTCGAATGCAGGAGGTTGGGAAAATGCCATTTTGGTAGACATTCGGACAACTAGCTCCACTTTAGTGGAAAAATCAAGCTTTCTAACATCGTCGGACGATTATCCTTCACTAACCTCTGCTTATTTCATTTTTGGTGCTCTCGGCGAGCTCCTGGTTGTTGGCTTCCTTGGAGGCATTTTTCTTGCACAAAGAACAAAATGAGATACCAACTTGTAGAAATGATATTGAAATATAGACAATTGTGACTGCCAAAATGATACAGATGATTCATACCTCCTCTTCCCATAAGATTAACCTGGTTTAGAATTATGAAAACCGGTTGTGAGCTCTTGAAATGCTTTCTCGCTCCTTCGACTGCTCCAACAATGAAAGACTTGGGTACTGAATGTTGCTTTTGAATTTTTCTTTACAATTTAAACATAGAGCATACTTACCTTGTCGCGTTAGTTCTTGAATTCATGGTGTAAATGCAGTCTACACAATCCATCACCAAGATCTGAATCATGTTTGGGATTGAATGCAATTGCAGGTCTGAGCCAGAGATTTTGAAATTTCGAGTGTTTTCCTTTAGACGCGTTTGATTTATCCCATTTCAAAACTAGGTCCCCTACTTCAAAAAAAAAATCTTTGGCCTTATGTTTGTCAAACCATCTTTTAACTATTTTTTGATGAGCGATGAACTTAGCTTTATCCTCTTCTCTTTGTTCGTTCCGCATGAGAAGGTTATTAATCCTTTGTTGTAGAGAAGATGAGGGTTGACCTCTTGATGCCTGGGCGAGATGTAAAGATGGAAGATATAATATGTTTGGAAGAATGGCTTATTTCCCATATACCAGAACGTACAGAGAGTTTCCTATGGCTTCTTTAGGTGTTACTCTATTGACCCACAGAGCATTATGAAGTGAATTATGCTAATTCCTATGATTTTCAACAATTGTCTTATTTAAGATTCTTACCAATTTTTTGTTAGTTGACTCTGCTACCCCATTCCCTTACGAATAATAGTTTGCAGAGTATCTTATTATGATCCCCTTGTCAAGAGAGAATTTGGTCAAGCATATGGAAGAAAAGTAGGCATCATTGTCAAAAACGAGGATGGAGGGTAGTCCAAACCTCATTATCAGTTGTTGTTCTAGAAATTGTTTTATTACCTTTTCATTAATGTGTGTGAGAGGGATAGTCTCCGTCCATATTGTAAAATAGTATGTAGCAAGCAAGATATATTTATGTTGTTTTGAAGAATTGGGAGTAATTTCTCCTATGACATATATTCCTCACTGCTCAAATGGTCTAGATATAGTCATCGGCTGGAGTGGAATGGTTGCTCTATTTTCCCTATTGGCACTCACTTGACAAGTTTTACATTTCCTGGCATATGCGTGAGCATCCCTGAACAGAGTGGGCCAATAATAACCATCCCTTAACATTTTATGAGCCGTGGTTTCTCCTGAAAAACTCCCACCTACTGGGTCATCATGGAGTTCTCTCAACACCTTTTCTACATCGTCTTGTTCAAGAAATCTAAGCAGTACTCCATCATAGTTTACGCAGAAAAGAACAGAATTTATGAGGCGATATTGAGTGGATTTTAACCTGAGGGATCTCCTTTCTCTAGGGTTTAGATTTTCAGGACAAGGCCCATGATGCAAGACATTAAAAAAGGTTTCCATACCAGGATTCTCGCCTGGGAGGTATGTATAGGGCTTCGTCGTACCATAATGATAGCTCATTTTCCCAACCAAGGCCTTCTACATTAATCAGATCTTGGGCCTCAGCAGCTAGTTTACATAATCCTTTTCCTTTGACTATTTTTCCAAGTTTTATGTCTAGATCAAATTCCTGAATGACTTCCATCCAATTTCCCTTCATTTCTCCCATTTCATGTTGGGTGAATAAAGATCTGACTGCGGGGCGAGGGACTATGGCTTTGGTGTGATTCTTCAGGATATAGGATCTGAAATTCTTGACTGCTTTATATATTGCATAAGCATGTTTGTCGATAGAAGTGTATTTTAGTTCAACTCCTTGAATATTGGTTCTCATAAAGGATATTTGTGCCTCATTTTTTTCACCATACTTTTGTGTAAGTACTGTAGCCAAGGATTGGTCAGAAGCAAAGGTATAAAGGAAAAACTTATTGCTAAAGTCAGGCCTCGCGGGACTAGTGCTTGGGATATTGCAGTGTCGATGTCATTAAAATATCCTCTCCTTTCTTCATCCCATTTAAAATCTGCATCCTTGCGAATAAATTTTGTAAAGGTTTAACAGTTTCAGTGAAGTTAGGAGTAAAATTTCTCACAAAATTGATCTTCCTGAAAAAAGATTGCATGGCCTTTTTATTGTGAGGTAAAGGAATTTGACCTATTGCTTTTATCCACTTAGGTTCAATGCTAATTCCTCCTTGACATATTATGTGACCTTATAATTTTCCTTCCACTACACCAAAGATGTTTTTCTTGGGGTTCAAAGATATTCCATATTTCCTACACCTTTCAAAAATATGAGTCAAATGTTGAACGTGGTCTTCCTTGTTTTTTTAGTATACTATTATGTCATCTAAATAGACTACCACACACTTGTTAATAAATCCCAAAAAATCTACATCCATGGCCCTCTGGAAGGTTTCTTCTATGTTAATCAACCCAAAGGGCATGTGTTTATAAGAAAAGGTTCCCCACTTCGTTCGAAAGGTATTTTTTTATCGATCATCTTCTGAAACCAAGACCTGGTTATACCTCGAGAAACTGTCTAGAAGGGAAAAAATTCAGAGCCAGATATTATTTGTAGGAGTTGTTCCATGGGTAGGACTGGGTAGTTATCTTTTTTTGATGCTTTGTTAAGGTTTCTGAAATCCACACACAGGCAGATATCCCCATATTTTTTTCTGACAGACACCAAATTGGCTACCCAGGCAGAGTGTCTATCCTGAAAAATAATCTTGGCATCTAACAATTTCTTCAACTCTTGATACATCAAAGGTTCCATAGATGGGTGATACTTACTAAGTTTTT
>JASDQU010293536.1:0-14282 GCA_032191745.1 Picea mariana
TGCCACGTGTCCATCTAAACGAACGGTCCAGATCCCATCCTTGATCTGACGGTCCTGATTATTTCGCGATTTCGCGTCTCGCGATTTCGGGGTTTTCGTTGTCATTGTTCTTTGCTCTATGAACTCCCGAACCCCGAAACTCCGATGGCTTATCGTCCTTGCTTCTTTTGCAGATTTGACGACTATCGGGTATCTGCTTCTAATCTGACGGCTAAGACCTGTCCTCCTATCGAGCTTCTCCCGATGAAGCTCGATCGTTGCCACGCGTCCTTCCAAATAGACGGTCCTGATTATTTCGGGATTTCTTCTTGGCTTTTCCCGATGGTAAACCTCGCACAACTTCTGTCTGATCTCACGGTCCTGGTTATTTCGGGAAATTTGGATGGGAACCAACGGTCACCATCTTCCTTCTTCTCTGTAAACTTCTACTGTGCGCGTTTTCTTCAATGCGCATGTTTTCTTCAATGTTGTTCCTCCTGTGCTTTTACATCCAAATCCCCAAATTCTGCATATCCTGCCATTTCTGTTGTTGCCATCAAAGACAACCATCATCAACACACATTCGTTGCTTGTTCAATATTTGCCAACAAGAACCCTATCTTGGATATTATTGTAGTAGAGCTCTGCTTGATGGGAGGTTGCCCCCTTGAAGAGGTAAGTGAACATTTCTCTCAATAATCGAAGTGCTCTTTCTAGTGTTATTTTATTATCATTTCAGTATTGTTGTGGTGTTATTATGGTTATATTGTTGTTCATCTTCCATTTCTATCAATTTATTTTTGTTCTTCATAATTTTTATATCTGGCATATTACACCCACCCTGGGAGTGTGCACCTTCACTATCACAAATCCATCGACTGTACACCTCCCTTCCAGGGCTTCAGAAACAAGCTGGAATGGAAGTCTTAGAGTACTATAGCTACTACGAGACTCCCTCCAGGAGAACTCACTTCCTCAACACACTCTCTCACTTGGAGAGAGTTTCTCACAGCCTGACAACCCGCCTCTTCTATCCAGCTCCTAAGTCCAGCGGGTAACCTCTACATCAAAAATTGGGTATGGGCTCTCGTAATGACATCAGTCCACACCAGTACATATAAAATATGGGTAGAAACAACAAGGGCCAAGGTGTGATATGGCTCAGACACTATGTAGTTGTGTTGTGCTTCATAGGAAAAAAGATTATCTTCAAACACAGGTGTGTAGGTTTCATAAGTTGCAGAGATCGACAATGGAGGAAATGGATGGCTATGTCAAGGCTCTCCCTATCTCATTGTGTGCATCAACAGGGAGTATGGATGACTTCCATAGTGGCGACCATCGTGAGAATGGTCAGGGAACCCCCAACGAGATGATTTTCCCACCTAAAAACTGCATGCGCCCAAGTTGACACATGTCTCCCTGAAGTTGCATGAGCTCCACTTAACACTCATTCCATTTCCCTAGGAATTTAGGACAACATAGGTTATGTCAAACCTTAGCCTCTAGGAAATAATAATATAATATTATTCCTTTAGAGGTAAACCCTCTAGCTTAGCCTCTATTCCTAGACACTTATTCCCTTCCCTTTCCCTACCTAGTGGATCTTAGTCCCCCATAACTCTTTCTTCGTGGTCGTTCTACACACAACGATGTAATTTTATTAATGATGTGAGTATTTACATATACAAAATCAGGCTCATTGGCCTTAGCATCTGGGCTCTCCAGCCTAATAAACACATAAATATTCCAGCTTATAAACACTTGGCTCACCAGCGTATAAACATAATTACAATTCAGCAGGGGCTTAGCCTTGGGGTGTTACATATAGGTACCTAAAATTGTATAGGATGGAAGAGAATATTGATGTAGCATAGAGGCATAAAAATCAGAAAATAGTCTAAACTTCATCAAACCTAGCTATCATCTTGGAGCTCAGAGTTGGGAAAATAAGCAGCCATATGAAAGTTGATTCGGAGAGGAACGTGTCTGAAGAATCATAATTTTGAATTAGTGCATTGTGTGCCTCATATATTTAATTGAAGAAGGACCTATAATACAATTCGTGAAATGTTTTAAAATATGCATGATTCTAACAATAATTATTACATGCACATTTATTTTATAATTAGAAGTTCAAGAAAATAGTTTTTGGTTCCTTCATGAGGAATAGAGGTATGGAGGTTTCCCAAGGATCTTACAGTCATGGAAATAAGGTTAAAGGATTACATGCCAACATTGGAAATGAAGAGACTGAGTCCAATGGAAGAGGGGGAATGGTGGAGCCTATGGAGATGGCTAAAACCATGAGAATATTTCATAGAGAAGCATAGAGCTATAAGGAAGACAATGAAAACATGATGAGGGATTAGGAAGAGATACTATAGAGTTTGAATATGTTGTAGAAACAAGTCAATAAACACTTGAGCACAAAATAAGAAACTAGTGCAAGGAAAGTAGAAGTATCTAGATCTTATGATAGGACAGATCTAGGCAATCAAGGAGTATTAGTAGAAAAAACTATCGTAATCATCATCATTCACTAGGAAACTTGACTAGAATATCACAACCACATTAAAGGTTGGAGATAAGCCCAAGTGTTTTCTTGTTAGCATCGAAAGTCACCCTTCAGATTGCAGCAAAGGAAAGCCCTATACCCACCATAGTTTTATGTCACAGTTGGTTATAAAAAGGGTCAAATGGGTGCAGTCTCAAGAAAATATCATCTTAACTCAGAAAACTGGACTGATATGCACAAATAGGTGAGGTATTGATCTAAATTTAGTCAGTAAGTTGTAGTAAGGGTGAGTAGGAGGAAGAAATTAAGAAGAAAATGTAAAGTTTTGCTATGAACATTAGGTATTCTAGCAGCCTAAGGAGGAAAAACTCAGTAAACAAGATCTTCTTGGATTTAGAGCTTCAGGAAACTAAAAACATTTTAACAACACTGTAATAAAACATCCATTACAACATAGTCACAATAATCCATGTGAATCCTTCAATCATGAACATTCAATATCACATGCATAATAAGATGGAGGAAGAAAGATGATTTATATTAAACAATAATTTTGAAATATAGATACATGACCAGAAGCTAGAGGCTTTACTAAAACTTTACAATACGGAAGATTTTCTCTACCATCCACCCTCACAAATTATCAAAACTAATTCTTTATACTCAAAAACTTGCTCCCTTCAAAAGGACACTCTTGTCATTACATTCAAGGCTTACTTTCTGCATATTCTTCTGTCAGGCTGCACTTTCATTCTTTTGTCAGACGCAAGATTAGATCGATATAGGCTTCACAAGAAAATCCATCACAAAGAACCTTCGGCTGACAGTCTGCCCTCCACGGCCAAATTTTCCATGCTTTCCATTTATGTGGTGAAACGAGGTTTCAACCACCTTCACCAAATTCATTAACAATCTTCATTGGGATCTGGACGAAGCTTGACACCCATGAATTCTTTAGGTGGTGCCCATGACTTCTTCAAAATGATCTCAACACCTCGGGCCATGCTTCTTTTCTTCTACATTCAACACAGGCGCTCTCGGACTTTTGGTGCGACTCCCCTCTATCGCTCCAATCTTGCATGTGACCTCAGGCTATGACCTGGAGCTTCCATTCAATGGTTCTTTTGGGACTTCGCCTTTCGATAGTTTTCACTCCATCTTGATTCCAACATCGCGATGCTCAAAATCGCGAAATGCCCTTTGAGATCGACGATCGTTCTTGCTTCAAAATGGAAGGCCACGATCCTTTCCCTGACAATACAAAACATTGGCTATACGATGAGCATTGGCCCCTCTTTCTGAACCTACTTCCCATGTGACCCTGTGCTGAGACCATTGGCCCAATTCTTAGGTGTTTCACAATTTCCCATTTCAGGGGTCTCGCACCATGTTCCACTTCCAAACCTGATCCCTGAAATTGTGATCCTGTCGATCTGGTGCCACACATCCCCTAATTTGAATGGATCAGATTGAAACCACCGTCTTTTCGGGTCTTGGGATTTCAGGCTACAGATTCACCTCTACGACGAGAACCCTGAACTCTCGATTCCCAATCCTCTGAAATTTTTCGATGTCAGATCAATGGCCCTCAACTCTTCATGATTGGACGACCCATATTTTCCCTTTCGCGAATCGGGATTTCACTATCCTTTCTGAAAAATTTTACAACATTTGAAACCCCTATTCCCGCACTCTCTTGCCTTCGTTGAAGACTGAACTTGCTCGCTCGCTTGATTTAAGTCCCTGCTAAAAACGTTCTCAGTGATGTGGCCTGTGACAATGAGGAATTGGACGACATAGCTGGGATTTGGGAAAATGAAGGTTAAATGACAGAGGTAAGGGAGATGTGATCAACCTTAGAGAAGATAGAGAAGATTATGGCCGATATTTCTCAAGAAAGCCGACAAAGAAAACATGTTTTTCAAATGGATGGAGGAAAAACAAAAGAAAAACTACAAGCCAAGAAGGAAAACTTACAATCAGGTCTGCAAAGGGAGGAACGACAAAAAAAATTATAGACCTAGGCAAAAACCACAACTCGCAAGAACATGACAAGATTAAGTGCTAACATGTCCCATGTCCGAAGATAGAGGCATAGGTTTGAGGTCGATGATTTAAAAGGAGATATTAGGAATATTAAGTATCCTACTTTTGATGGCGATCAAAAGAAAGATGAATATGCAGAAGCATGGCTAATGGGAATGCGAAAATATTTTTAATTGCACAAATATTCATCAAGTGTAGAAGCTAGAAGTGAAACATAACATATTCAAGGAAAAACATATATGTGGTGGGATAAACTCAAGCATCTTAAGCATATTGATTAAAAGAGAATTCCTTGGAATAAATTCAAGAGATATTTCTAGCAACAATTCTTGTTAGAGAATTACTATGACAAAAAAATGAAATAGTTATTTGAATTCAAGCTGGGAAGCATGAGAATGGATGAGTGTGAGAGGTAGTTCCTTGAATTATTGAGGTATGTTGGGTTCATAAAAGATGATAAAGTTAAAATCCAAATATTTATGAGTAGGATATATTCTTTCTATAGTGAAAAAATACATTACAATGAGCCTGATACATTAGAAGAGACCATAAAGAAATCAAAGTACCCTTATGATTAGAATAGAGGAAGATCATATTTTCAAAAGACTTGGGATGACAAAAAGAAAGGAAATATTTAGAAAAAAAATAAAGGTTTTAAGCTTCCTTTTTACATAAACAACTCTCAAGAATATCGGCAAGGACAACCAACAAAAAATGATCCCAAGATGAAAGACTAATTCGGGAAAATGCCAAGATAACATCCCATAAAATGTTGGGGGTGTGAGGGAGACCGCTTGAATAGGGATTTCCCTCACAAAGGAGAAACAATGAGTATTGTTCAGAATATTTAGGAGGATTATACAATTGAGGACATGGGAAAAAGAATGCCAAGGATCTATGCATCCTTGGACAACAAGCAAACATATTACCAATCTCCCATGATTAAAGTGGAAGTTAAGATTGATAATCATCCCATAACCATTTTAATTGAATATAGAACTAGCCATAATTACATAAACCGTAAAATTGTTGAAAGATTTCATTTGAAAAGAAGAAAACATGAGAAATATTGGATGGTTCAACTATCCACTAGAGCTAAGAAAAATGTTTTGTAGATGGTTAAGGATAGTCCATTGGACATGAATGGAATAAACACAAATGCATATTTGAACATCATACCACTTGGGTCATATGAATGTTTAATTGGTATGCATTGGTTGGAAAGTCACCATGTTTTCTTAGACTACTACAATGAGGAATTTACATGTCTTAATGATGAAGGGAATCCAGGAAAAGTGCAAGGGATTCAAAGGATTATATCTAATAGAGAAATTTCGGCCATGTAGTTGAAGAAGAGGTTTAGGAAAGGAAGTCATATTTATGCAACCCACATGGAAGAAGCAACCGAAGATAAATTACCAAGTGTTGAATACCATCCAGTCTTTAAATATTTTGAGAATATATTTTGGTAGTTACCAAGGTTTCAACCAAATAGGGACATTGTTTTATCCATTGATTCGGTGCAAGGATATGCCCCAGTGTCCAAGACTCCTTATAGGATGGGCACAACAGATTTGAAGGAATTGAAAATGCAATTTGAAGAAATTTTGAATAAGGGGTATATGCACCCAAGTGTGTCACATTGGGGTGCCTCAATGCTCTTTGTGAAGAAGAAGGATGGAACCTTAATTCATTTCATTAATTTCAAACAACTGAATAAGGATACCATAGATAAAAAAATATTCTTTATCCAGGACTATTGGTCTATTTTATTAGCTGAAAGGTGAAATCATATTTTCCAATATTGACTTGAGGTCTAGATATCATCAAGTAAGAATAAAAGAAAATATCAAAAAGACATAAATTAGGAAAAGATATGGACATTATGAGTTTGTGGTGGTGATATTTGGGCTATCAAATGCACCAGTTGTCTTCATGTGTCTGATGAATGGAGTGTTGAGAGAATATTTGGACAAGTTTGTAATAGTTTTCTTGTATGATATACTCATCTACTCAAAGATATAGGAGGAGCATGAACAACATTTAAGGATGTTGCTACAAGTATTTAGTGAATAACAATTGTGTGCCAAGTTAATAAAGTGCATTTTTTATCAAAGGAATAGTCATTATGAAAGGTTTGTCAAATATTAAAAACCCAATTACTTCTTTGCAAAACAAGTGTGTAAAATTTGAATGGAATTTGAAGAAATATTTCAGCAGTTGAAGAACATTTTGATAAGTGTGCCATTATTGAATATTGTAAACCTAGGTAAATTTTTTGTTGTATGCACTGATGCATAAAAGGGAGGGCTTGGTGGAGTCCTCGTGTGTAGTGTATCTGGAGAGGTAATGGGGGGCATAGATGGCCCGCAGTAATAATAGTGGAGGACATTTAATGTAAGGTGGACTAGGTCCACTATATTATTAAATAATGCCCACTATGGTAGTTAGATATAACAAATGTAAGAGGACTTGCTAGCAGGTTCTACTTTATGCAAACCATGTATGTGGTATGTTATGAGTCAATAAAGTTGAAAGAACATGAGAGGAACTATGCCACTCATGAATTAGAGATGGAAGCCATAGTCCATGCCTTAAAAGTGTGGAGGCATTAACTCATGGGAAAAATATTTGATTTGAGAATAGACCAGAGTGGTATGAAATATTTATTTGGACAACCAAACCTTAAATCCAAACAAGTTAGATGGTTGGAATTCCTCAATGAATATGAATTTGATATAAATAATATTAAAAGAAAGGAAAATAAAGTCATTTATGAACGGAACAAGAGAGTGCATGATATGAATTATGCAACCATTAGAATTTATAGGTTTGCTTTAAAAGAGAAAATTTTAAAGGCTGCAAATTTAGATCAACATTATTGGCAAATACAAGCAACATTACAACAAGTTAATTTTTTGCAGAAATTTAAACATTTTGAGCTGAAAGAGGATGGATTCATCATGTTCAAGGGAAAAGTGTATGTGTCAAACTCCAGAGAGAAGAGACATATAGTGCTTAGAGAAATTCATGATGTGACATATGTTTGGCGCCCAGGATATAAAAAATCAATTGCAGTTATAAGAAGCCAATACTTTTTCCCAATAATGAAGAAAGAGGTGATTGATTACGTATTCAAATTACTAGAATGTAAAAATTTAAAGGTTGAAAATAAACATCCAGTTGGAATGCCAAAACCATTGCCCAATCTAGAGTGTAAATGTGATGTTGTTACAATTGATTTTATTACTAAGTTTCCCATAGCAATGAAGCAACATGATTCCATCATGGTAGTGGTGGATAAGTTAACTAAGGCTACAAATTTTATTCTAGTGAAGACAACTCACAAGGAAGCCAACATTGTATAAATTTACAGGAAGGAAATTTACAGGATATAAGGGGTTCCCAAGGAAATTGTTTCTGATAGAGATCCCAAGCTCACATAAAATTTATTGAAGGGGTTGTTTAAAGGATTTGAGAAACATATAAATTTCGGTACAACACATCACCAAGAGTAAGATGGGAAAATGTTGGCACAGGGGTAGAACCAAGGTTCAATGCTTCAAAAGCACACCAACAAAACCCTAGCTATAGGCCCTTTCGGCAACACCTACGAAGCAAATGAAGTCTCACCCGAGGTAGAGGCAAGGGTGGTTGCAGGACTCAGATGTCTACAACCTTAGCTAGGACACAGATTTGTGATTATAACACTTTAACGGAGCACTTAGCATTCATTATTCATCAGTACTTAATCTTAGTTCACAGGGCATACAAACCCTAATTACAGCGCAGTGCGGTATTGAACCAGATCTAACACATAGAAGCACTTAGCACATCAAGATAGATCAGATATATCATTCATCCGCATAGACAGAGTACTAAGCATCCATAGATCTAGCTAACATACATAAAGCACTAATCATAAATCATATNAACACAAAGCCTTCTTACAAATAGTTTCACTTAGCTCTGTACGTCTTACACATTACACACAAAGCCAAATCACACAGATCTTCTTTGGCACCTAACAACAATGGCTCTTCATTACATCGCCTAGACTTCTATTTATACATTACAAACTGGGCCTAAGAATGGGTAAAACCCATGGGCCAACATCCCCATACCTGTTACATAATCCTTAAACCTAAAAATCCCTAAAAAGGGGTCGAGATCCCGCGATCTCCGCTTCAACTTGCACTCTACCTTTGACATCCTTTCGAAGTCCCAAAAAGGTCAAAGCATGACCAAGGATCCTCAAAACTTGGTCAAGTGCCAATAGGCCCCCAACACTCACCTATGACTCATCCCGAGTCACTCTGGTCTGGGTAGCTCTGCTTCAAAAGCCTCGATCTTGGCTCAAGATATTTCGACTTGTTGTTGCACCAAGGCCTCCTTCTCGGTGAACTCCTTAATAACTGCCTCATTGACAAGTCCCTCTAAGTGTTGTTCAGCTACAGTGAAGACTTGCTCCAGTTCTTATCCTTGGCCTTCAATCTCTGTGAATAGTTGGCAAGCCTCGTCATGTATTGGTTGGAGCCTCTGAGTCACTTCCGGGACTTTGCTTTGAAGGGTGTGGACCTGCGGTTGAGCAATGCGATGTTCTTGGGATTGCTTCATCCTCTCGATTGCTGACGTAGGCTTCAACTGCACCTGTACTATTTCTGCTTGCTTCTTTTCTTGCTGGAGATGTGACTCCAATGCCTTCAATTCAGGATCCTCCTCTGTGAGCTTGTAGTATGACTGAATCTCTTTTTTATGCTCATTTGCATGCATAATGATATAAATGAAGTGCCAATCTTTGCGAAACTTCATGAGGGGTCTAAATCAGTGCATGGTTTTCGGTGTCATGTGAGGGACAACTCCAATAGCCCTCGTCAACTTGAGATAGTATGTATGAAAGACCGCATTTGACTGCCACTATTTTCCCATATTGCTCAAGTACCATAGTATGGAAAACTTCGCAGCGAGCGGATTGAACAACTCAATGTCCGGGAAAGTCGCACCTTCTAGCATCTCCCAAGCAGTAAACAGAATGAGGATTAGGAGCTAGCTAAAGTGGAATTCATAGCCTTGATTCTGAGCTTTGTGACAGTTTAATTCCAGCTGGTTGACTAAGTACTTCACCCAGTTCATCTGAAGTCCTTCTACACATTTCCTAGCGAGGTCAACAATGAATAGTGTGACCTGTGTAGGTCTGTTCTTCCTCATGATATTTTCTGTGATCCGCTGGTAGGCCAGATGCTTTGTTCCATTTAGGATGGAAGCTACCTTGTAGCCTTGCATCCCCTTTTCTACATCACCATAAGTATCCTTAATTATTTGTGCCAGGGCACGGTTTGAAGCCTTCCCTAGGTAGAAGTCTTGTGGATCGGGTCCTTGCATGCTCAATCCAGTGATCCTATGGATCAACAGTGGATCGATTGTGATGTGTATGTCTAGCTATACATAGACTCCATGGTAACATGATAGCAGGAGCTTCACATATGTGTTAACCTCCTAGTGTCTCCCAAAATGTGGAATATTCATCACATTTAGGATGGTGGACTGTGTGAGGTTCATGGTCCATGGTTGGGGAATGATATTTGCATTCATCCCCTCCATCCTGGTCAAATACTTGTAGGGAGGGAGCATATTTGTTTTCTTGTAGTCCCTTAGTTTGAAGTCACTGAACTTCAATGTCTCGATATTATCCTGCTGCATTCTAACTGCATGTATCCCCTTTGGGAGGTATGTAGTAACCAGGGTTTAATTAAAGTCTCGGGGGACACTGTCACGACTCATCATGTCGGCCAGAGGCAGGATGTAGTCAAGCTGGATAGACAAAATTAACTTTTCATTTGCCAAGTCATCTTGATGCTTGGTTCTTTTCCCGGTTGCAGCTCGGGATGGTCCGGATCCGCGAGCAGTCGATAGAGAGGTTTGCACTCCTCTCATCTATGAAGCTTGAGCTCCAACAAACATCACGTTCTCATCCATAAGGTTGATGAGAACCTCCTTTATAGAATGCTCGATGACGCTAAATTCATCGGACATACACACTCGTAGTCTGATATCTTGGTTGATGAATAAATGTTCAATGCAACAGAACATGGGTCGAAGTCTCAGTAAATATAGCACGGTAACAATGAGTGCTCTTGTTGGCTTGGATACAATTCGTGAAATTGTTCTTGGTGCAACAGTCAATGGGATAAGTAAACAACGATGTAACAAATCTCTCTAATGGACAAGAATTTTTCATCAAAGCAGTCTTGTGCATTGTCGCGCAGTCCCAATGGTCCGATGGCGAGATTTCTAGTCATAAATGTTGTTCTAACCGTTCAAGAGTGTCAAGCTAATGGTTATAATGCCTCCAATGGTTATATTTCTTTTCCATGGAGAAGTCCCATGTTCTGTTGTTCTGATATCCCGATGAAGTTCCTGTTTTGCAAACCCTCCTTCTATGAAGTCCTCTTTGGAACTTCCTGCAACTTTTCTATCTTTGCTCTCTTCTTATTGAGTTTTCTAGCCTTCTTCTCGGTGATTTGCGTCTCGGTATTCCTGTTTCCATTATGATTCTTATCTCTTCTTGGCACAGTAACTTCATGCTGTTGATATTCTTTATTAGGGTTCAAGGGCAATACTTATTTTCTGTCTGGGGTAGGTGTTCTACTCTCTTGTACAGACAAGTGTTTCAAGTCTTCATGTGTTCTTGCAACTAATCCAGATCTATGGTTCTTACTGGATTTGGCTGGTCCTCTTGTTCTTTCAATAAGTGCACTATTCTCTTAGTTAGGAAGTCTCTTAGGTCTTGTTGTTTCTGTTCTAGATATTCCTCTTCTTTTCTTCAAATCTTCTCTTTCCCAATCCAGGCTTTTCCTAGTAACATAGAAAATGGGGTGTTGTTCTCAATAAATTTAACAACCTCAAATTCTTTCTCTGTCGAAGTTCCATGAGCACTCATAGATATCTAGTTCAGTCTTCCACATAGGGTTATCATCTTTCCCCCAAATAATCCTATTCCTCCCAATGAAGGAATCATAGCAGGCTTCCCTAAAATTTCCCAATTTCTTTCTGTCATGATATTCACCTGTGTTTCCTCATCCAGAACAAAGTCGATGTCGAAGTCTCCTATTCTTGTTTCTATGCACTCTTTTTCTTTGAAGATATCTGATAAGTTGATATTTTTGTGATCATTCAAGGTTTCCTTCATCTGCAATAGTACAGTCTCTGATTCTGTCTGGGGTTCTACCAAGGTCTTAGTTTCTTGATCTTCTTCGGGGTTTTCTTGTCTCATATTCATTCTTTCAACCTTATCAATCATTCTAGGGTAATCCAAAACTTCATAGTCCATAGATTTACAACAAAGACAACTAGGTCTTCTACCAAAGCATTCCCTAGCAAGATGTCCCATTCTTCTGCAACTATAACAAAGGGTTAATCCTCTTTTTCTTTTAAATGATCCCCAACCTTTCCTGTACTACACACTAGGATCATAGTAGATAACCTGCAAAAAAACATTTCAAGGGTCCTGCATCCATTTGTTAGTCCAAACATTCTTTCTATGCATAGGAATAACATATCTTTCATTATTTCCCTCAGATCTACTCCTACCAAACCTTATTTATTCTAGCTCTTCCCTAGTTTTCAGGCTAGGAAAATTTTTATCAAACATACCTAGATCCATACTTTCGAAACAAAAATTTCTACTTATCTTACCTTTAATGAAGCACAAAACTTTCAAATCTTACCTCTTTTCTTCATATTAGACTCCTCTTATTAGCACATAGCTTCCCAAGTCAAGTAGAGTACTGCACACTAGGGCAGTATATCTACGCACAGATCTTTTTCTTTTCTTTAGTTCCCATCAATCACTATTATTATCACCGAAATTTCATCTGCAAATGGTTATAGGAATCCAACATCTTCAAAGAACCCATTAGTTCACTCATGGACCAAAATGCATCTCCACAAGGTCCAAAACTATACAAATAGTTATAAAATCAACATGCGTTAAGACTACACAAGGAGCACGCACACATGTTCCATCCAGAAATGCAAGAAAAAGTGCACATGTGCACGATCTGTGACTGTGGACGTAAAAAACCACACACACCTTAGAATGATTCATTTATGATATTGGTCAGCCCTCCACCCACTTCTGGTTCAACTTCCAAGTTGATTTGACACCCAAATCTCGGCTGAATCCGACTGGGGGGCTAGTAAAAGACCTAAAGGTTCCCTAAAGGGACCTTTGTTCACACTAATAACTGGTTGCATAATGCCTCAAAGATATTCTATAAAAGGAGGCCATGGGTGCACTATATTTTCAAGGAATTAATTTTTATTGTTATGCTACCTATATTCTCTTGGAGGATTCTCTTTCCTTGTCAAGAGCATAAAAGCACCATCTCATTTAGCCATTCATATCACCTCTTGAGTGAATGTGCTTTGGATTTTCTTCACCATTTCCTTCTAGTTTGATACTTGTAATAAGAGCTCAATATTTGGAAATTCAAGAGCCCTCCCTTCGAGGAAGAGGAGGCCCATAAGTCTCTCTTTCTCTTTGGTGTTTTCTTTCCAATAATACAATCCTTTCCATTGGTGGCATGAATGTTGTTTATTTCTTGTTCTAATGTCCTTATGCACTCTATTAGAACATATTATTTTTTATACTCTTGGTTCAAAGGTTGGAGACACCCTTCTTTATAAATAAGTAAGATGTTATAATTAAGCCCGAAAAGCTGAATTTTGGGATTTCGCGTATTACATGATGTACCTACCAAGCCCCGGTATCCTGACGTGTGAAGTAGCGATAGAGTTTAGTTCTAACCACTGTTATCGAGCCTCTAAGTAAATATCATTTGATGTCATCACCTCATGCTCTCGCATTTCGGGAGTTACTCATCAAACACTTTCCGAACCTCCAAGATGCGAAGTTGCGAAGTCTTTTCAAGTCACTCAAGTAAATATCAAGAGTAATCTTTTTA
Organism: Picea mariana; assembly: GCA_032191745.1. Lineage (NCBI taxonomy): Eukaryota > Viridiplantae > Streptophyta > Pinopsida > Pinales > Pinaceae > Picea > Picea mariana. The sequence goes on from JASDQU010293536.1 coordinate 13,510, forward strand.
AACTGTAGTTAGTCTCTATCGTGATTTCGTGACTCGACAATTCTTTCCTTAAAATGAAACACCTTTGTAACTCCGATCCCCGAAGTCGCGATATTCATTAATTAAGATGGGTTGATTAAAAGATTAAGTTAAATCACAAATTATAAATAATTTTGCACCATCGCGACTTCGGGCTTTTGGTTCTCAAAGGCTAGAAGCAAAATCGTCTAATACAACGATCACCGAAAAGAGGATAAAGGACTAAAAACACAAAATTAAACAAGCTAAGATGGATTAATTAATGCCTTGAGTAGCTTTTAACTGTACGATCTACGGATGATGCTTTTAACGTTTCTCCTCTTTTCCCAAGTTACAAGTCGTCAAATATTTATGGCATTTATTTGAATTTCATTGAAGTGATTGACAGTAAGATCCCACTTATTTGCTAAAATATTTCCATTAAACCATTTAACCATTCTGTCAACAAGGAATAGCATGAACTTAAGTCTTTAAGCAAAGGGTTTTCTTTCATTATCTCAAATTTCCTTTCTATTATACATAGAGCTATTTCACCAGGATAACTTCTGTCTGTGTTTTCAATATTTTGCGATAGGGGATCTAATTGCAAGGTCATACACCATGGCTCCATGAAAAAAGTGTTGGAAATACTAAAACAACTGAGAGGGGGGGTGAATCAGTTGTTTATAAGCTTAAACAATTTTATGCCTTTTAAAATAATTATTAATAGTTCTTCATGTGTCATCTACCAACATACATCATATGGACAGTAAGAG
>JASDQU010293537.1:6581-18256 GCA_032191745.1 Picea mariana
AACACAAAAACACCCCTAACAAGAAGAAAATACACCAGCAGATACCTCAGTTTGCATGCAACAAACCAGTATCGAAATCTACTCCCCTTTCCTCTGCTCTACAGACTATACAGATCCATACAGTATGACCTTCACAACAACAAAAAATTCAAACTTAGTTACACAACAAGTTTCCTTGGGATTTGTGCCCTCTTTCTTCTTGGGAAATGTGCCTAGATTCTTCCCTCTCCTCTTCAATCTCTCTCTCTCTCTCTCTCTCTCTCAATCTCTTCTCCTGTGTCTTCAACACTACCCTAGGTATTCTCTTAAAATCTGAAAGTGACCCTTCACCTTCTCCAACCCTAGATCTAATGGCCAAAATCTAATCTTTCCTTTACAAGATCAAGGGTCATGATTCATTCCCTCCAAAATAAATCACTTTAAAATATTAAAGTACATTTTCACTTTATAACATAAGTGCACTTTATGAGATAAAGTCACTTTAATATTAGAAGGTACACTTCATTAAAAATTCACTTACATAAAAGAACCACTTTATCAAAAATTTATAAAAACCCATTACAAAGTCAAGTGTCTAGTAGTGTAGGCACAAGGTTACTTTCACATACAAGACACACATGAGGAGTACCTCCCAAGCTAAAAAGCTAACACATAAGTTGTAAGAAGTTTATATCAAGAAGGAGTTGCCTTAGGGATTTTTGGATGGGGCTAGCCAAGAGATGGCTCATTCTTGTGGGTTGGGTTTTGTGTTATATTTATCTTATACTCATTACATCATAGGAAAAGCCAACTTGGGTCATGGTACAAACAACCAAGATGAGTTTAATGCTTTTTTATCTACTCAAGTCCCCAATGGACATAAACATCTTTGTTTTGTAGGTTTATGGAGATTTAGATCTTACTTTAAATTGGATGAATGCCAAGGTATAGGCGATGAATCTGGGCCCGAGACATATCTCTCATCAACTGAAGAATATCTTGGATCAATTTCAACATATTACTTATACCCATGTGTACTGAGAATTAAATTCAGTCACTGATGCATTGTCAAAGGAGGCTCTGACACTAGATTACAACAAGTTGTTTCTTGAAGAATTCTCTAGAGGGAATTTTATCACAAAGAGTGAAGTCCAGTTCTTGGATCTTTAGCTTGTTTTAATAAGAGCCCAGTATTGATCCTTATGCATGTTTTTTGTTTTTGGCATGGATGGCCTTGATACTCAATTCTACTTTGTTAGGTCCTTTTAGTTGTACTGCTACTTACATGTTTGGCCAACACGACCTTGTTAATATGTCTATTTGTGTTATATTTTGGACAATTTGTTTGACAAATTCTATTTTGGATGTTTGATGAAGAGCACCATGTGCCTAAGGATTGTACTTACATTCCTTTGAAATAAAAGTAAATTTTTTTAGTGGAAAAAATTTCTAGAATGTGGGCATGATAGGGAGGAGAAATACAAAAAAAAAGATAAGGTGCATGGTCCTCCTCATAAATTATTGAGACACATACCTATAATACCAAGGATTCAAAGGATCTTTTATTGCAAATAATTAGCTGTGTTGCAGGGGTGGCATGCCTTGCATAGAAGTGAGGTAGGATTTTTGTGGATCCTAGTGGATTTAATAGCCATGAAGCATATAGAGGATACATGGCTTGAAAAATGAAAGGATGAAGTATCAAGTTGTCAATTGAGCATAGCCATGGATGTAGTTAACATGTATTCCCTCAAAAAAACCAATTATTCTATTTGGCTAGTGATAGTGATGAATAAAAATACCCCCCATGGTTGTTTGTGAAGAATGAACATCTTATGTTGGCTCTTACAATCCCTGGTAGAAGAAAAATGAAGAGAATTGATATCTACTGTAATTTTTAAACATTTTACATTAATGTAATGCACACATAGATACTTAACACATAAAAGAAAACAATTGCAATCACACATATACATAAAGATTTACCCTAGAAACCCAAGAAGGAAAACCTACAACCTATTTTAGATCCACACCTCTAATTCTTTTCATAATCCAACCTCATTGTTTAAAATACAATATTTAGGATCCCGTAGCATCCAGAAAACCCCTAATCCATTGAACTTGATTAGATTATAACCTTAATTCCTTAGCCAGAATTAGAAAACCATGGGCTGAAATACCATGTGCCACTAAGCCACCCCCACCAAAGGCAAAAGACCGCCCAAAAATTTGGAAAATAAACCCCCCAAATTTGTTTTTCGGGGGCTTCGCCCCTGAAACCCATAATAGAGGGACCCATAATTGTGCAAAGAATATAAAACATACCCAACATATACCTCCAATCATTGATCGATCAATTGAAGCAATTATGGGAAAATATATAGGTATATGATGTCTTAAGACCCATCCTATAGGAGAGGCCTTTTATGCTATATGGCATGTGTGCATACACCATGCATGATTATCAAGGACTAGGATTTTTCTCATGTAAGCATGTTGATTGATTTGTCTATATCCATAATGTATTTGTTATACTTAATTTGGTGCAACTATCTTCTTTGGCGTGAACATGTTTCATATACAATAATATTGTAAGTCTTGTAACAAAAGGGTATCATGGATGTAAATTTTGTGGACATTTTGTAAAGGTTAGGTGGTCCAACCACCTATGAAAGTTCTTGTATGACTGCTAGATGGTATTCCTCTAGGAAGACCACCCTTATAGAAGATAAATATTTTTCTTTTAATGGTAAATCATAGAAAAAAATAGAGATATGAAATATTAATGGTGACAGATTAGCTTAAGACATATGACAAAGAGAAGGAGAGGGAAATTGTAGAATTGTTTGATTTAAATGGAGAACCTATGTTCAATTATCCTGAATTTTTCGACATTGATGTTGAGAAAATTCCCATTGGGATGAAACATACATATGTATTTTATGAGCTTCCATATTGGTAGCATCTTAATATTGTCAACTTACTAGATCCCATGCATATATTAAAAATTGTTTCATATTCTTTATGGGGGCACATATCATCGAAAAAAAGTGACACATTGGGTGTTAGATGAGATCTTATTTCTTCAAAGACTAAAAATAAACTTTGGCCAAGAAAAGAAAGTAAATTAGAGAAGAGGTTGATCCCTTTGGGTGTTTTAAAAATATGGATGTCCCATGGATTTGGAAGAAACATGATCATTCTCTAACAAAGGATGTTATATTGAGTGTTAAAACACCTTCTTTATATAGATCGACTCTACAATGTTTCTTCACCATAGGAGAACAATTGTTGGGGTTGAAATCATATGACCATATCAACCTTCTAAGGGTATGTATGCCGATTACATGCTTCATTTTCTATAGTGTAGGTTATAATATACCATTCTCTCATTCTGTAGGTTATCATATGAATTGTCAAATTCAACATTTTCCAATGAAAAATAATCTTGTTGCATATCATGACCTCGAGTTTCCTTCAATATTGAATCAAAAGATAAAGAAAATTAATTGATTAGACCATTTTTGTGTCTAGAATTTACCCAATGAAAACTATTATATTTAGAAAGTTGATTAGAAAATGAAATCCCTAAGGTTAGGAAACCTTCTTTGTATTTTTGTTGTTAATTCATACTAATTCATGGTTAGAGGAACAACTACCATAAAGCAAGTTGTAGGAGTGGGTTCCCTACAAAATGGACTTAATATAGAGATGGTTAAAAACCCAAAAAATCATAAAGCAAGTTGTAGGAGTGGGTTCCTGCCCCCTATGAGCTTCCACCTCCAAGTGTTCCCCCACCGGCCTTCCCTCTCTTGTCTTTCCTCCCTCCTCTTCAAACTCGTTTCCCGCTCTCCCTCCTCCGTATATTTAATTCCCTGGTTCTCAGTATTCAACCTATGTGCGTAATTGTCCTCAGGAAAAATGTTACAGTCCCTTCTTCTTCCTTGCACAGGTGTATTAGGGCTCACACATCCAATTTCTCAATGGTGGTCAAGCTCGATGTGGTCTTGGACGATGTGTCATATTTATATGGAAAAAACCTGGTGGGAAAATTTTGTTGTAAGAACATGAGGGCCCCCACTTTAGCTAAGTGGATTTTGGATAATTGGAAGTTGGTGCTCGGTTATACACCAATATTCCATATTTTACCYAGAGGATGGCTCTATTTCATATATGAATCATACAGAGATGCTATTGAAATTTTGCAACAAAACTGGCGATGGGGCCCCTCCAGGCTAGTCCTACAGATGTCAGAGGTTGGTTTTGATGCTMTAAGAGAATCGGTCTCTACCTTGTAGTTATGGGAAATTTTACCCGGCCTGCCTCTTCATTTTTGGAACAAGTCCGTGCTATGAGCCATTGGCGACAAGATTGGAAAATTTTGAGGCTTAAATCCTTCATGAGATTCAAACCATGATACAAGATGGTCTTGGTTGTTAGTTGAGGTGGATTTGAGGGAGGGTATGCTGGAATACTTGGAGCTGGTATGGAGAGACAAAAAATGGTCTCAAAAATAGATTACTGGATTTTAGATGTTTTAATTGTCCTGAATTAGCACACCTACAAGCACTCGAAGGTGACAAGAGCCAAAAACAATTGGGTAAAGAAGACTCAAGAAAGCGTTGTGTAGATTGGTGTAGTCAAAATTTTGGAGGTTTCAAAGCCTTAGGAGGTTGTTACAGGTTCCATTTCAAAGGAAGCAGTGGGATTTGAAGGCGGCCTACTCATGGTGAATCAGTTAGCGATGCAACTGGATTCTGATAAGCCTTCTTTGAGTCCCTAGCATTTTTCTATTTCCTCCCTCTCCCTATCCCCTATTTTCCCCTTCTGTTGCGCTAGGGAGGCGACCTCCACCTCCCTCCATTTCTCTTGTTGTCCCTTCTCCCTCTATCGATGCTACTATCCCCTCCCCTTCTGGTCCCTAGAATCCTTGCTCCCCTCCCAACCCCTTTCATCCCTCGTCTTCTCCTTCTCTCTTGTCCGAGGTCATTTCTCCTAAGTCCTCAAAGGAATCCTCTCTCTCTTCAGGATCCCCTCGCAAACAATCGTTGTATTCTCTATGGTACAAAATCAAAATTGAGGTCTCTCCCTCTAAGGGAGGCCTAGCCCAAAATCCCATGTTGCACAATCTTGTGGGACATAAATCCCACTTGTGGAAGGCTCAACAAAGCACTGCAATTGACATCAAAAGAGGAACTCAATCAACCATTTCTAGGGCCCTTGGAGCTAGCAAATGCCCTAAGTGGGATTCCGCATGAAGGTTCTCTCCTTCAACGCCAGAGGGGTTGGGGGCATCCAAAAAACATTGGCCCTCAAAAGGATAATCCCGATGTTATTTTTATTCAGGAAAGGGTTGGGGGCATCCAAAAAAACATTGGCCCTCAAATGGATAATCCCGATGTTATTTTGATTCAGGAAACTATGTTTGATGGTTTATGGGCGCGACAATGTTTTGAATCCTTGCTAAAAAATGGTCTTTTTGTACCCTAGAAGAAGATGGCATGTCAGGAGGCTTTCTCATGGGCTAGAGTGAGTCCTACCATGCGATCTCTGTAACCTCGAGCAAGTCTGCCATATCAATTCTCCTCAAAGATGAATCCATAGGGAATAATATATCAATATTCAATGTATATGGCCCTTATCAGGATCAAGAATAGTACTAGAAGGGATTATCATACTCTAAAATTATGGGTAACCCATTTACAATTATTAGGGGAGATCTTAATCTGACGATGTCAACATGAAAAATCCGGGGAAATAGAGCTAGACCTGACCCTCTCGATAATTTCTTTGTGACTTTTAAAAAAAAGGAGTGTTTGATGGACTTGGAACCTGTAAAGCTTATACCCACGTGGAGGAACCTTTGAGTGCGATATGTGACGATCGATAAACAAATTGATCAATTTTTAGTGTCAGAAAACATGCTCTCTGTGTCACTCATTTTTAAGTCTTGGGTGGCAATGGGAGGTCTCTCCGACCATCTCCCAATCCTACTGCAGATAGGGGTTAACTCTGCTCAACCACCCTCCCATTTTAAGTTTAACTCAATATGGCTATAGGAGGAGGAGTTCTTAAATCTTTTTAAAAATGAATGGATCCTGTTAGACGAAAAGAGGTCCTCGTGCATGTCCCAGTTTGCCGAAAATTTGAAACGAGTCAAGCGAGTCATGAAAATATGGAACTTAAAGTACAAATTGAGCACAAAGGGTGAGCTAAATTCTGTGGATGGTGACATAGGAAATATTTTATTGGGGAAGCCAGATAGTCAAGGTGCATATATTAAATTCACGCTCCTAAAGGAGCTGAAGGCACGACGTCACACCATTTCAAAAAATGAATAAGTCTTATGGAAACAAAAAAGCAGAGTGACGTGGCTAAAAGAGGGTGACAATAACACACAATTTTTTCACAGCTATGCCAATTTTAGGAAAAAATTAAATACGATTTGGGAAATCTAATCTAGTACATGAGAGATCTATCGCACCTTTGAAGACATAGCTAACGAAGGAGTGAAATACTTCCAAAATTTGTACAAGGAAAAAGAGGGTTTCCCCATCAAGGAAATTCTAGAGGTGTTGCAAGTATTCCCAAAGGTATTTTCAGATGACATGAATAAATTTTTAGATGAGGAAGTAGCATAAGCGAAATTTTATGGTGCCCTTTCTTCTATGAAAAAATGGAAGATCCCTGGGCCAAATAGACTCACTGTTGAGTTATTCTTGGGATTTTGTGAGATGTTGAAGGTAGTATTTCTTAAGGTGGTAACGAAATCATAGGCAAATGGAAAAGTTCTTGACGCCCTTGACTGAACCTTTCTGGCCCTAATCCCGAAGAAGAAAAAAGGGATTTCTTTCGATGACTTTAGAGCAATTGCATGYTACAATGTGGTCTACAAATTTATAACTGAAGTCATTGTGAAAAGGATCAAGCCCTTCTTGAGCGATATCATTTTCGAGGAGCAATTTGGATTCCTTCAGGGTAGGAAAATTCATGATGCAGTATCCTTAGCTTAGGAGGAAGTACACTCAATAAAAACAAAGAAGCATGTTGTAGTAGTTTTAAAGATAGATTTGTCCAAGGGTTATGATCGTGTCAGCTGGACTTTTTTAAGGCTAGCTCTTCTTAAATTGGGTATGTCAATCAAAATGGTGAATTGGATCATGGGGTGCATCTCCTATGCATCCTTTGTGGTATTGATTAACATATCTCCCTCTAGTTGTTTTAGGGCCTCTAGAGGGCTTTGTCAAGGGTTCCCGCTATGCCCATTTTTGTTTCTTATAATAGCAGAAGCTTTGAGCAAGCTTATCACAACAACTAAATCTAAAGGAAGATTAATAGGATTCAGGGTATCAGAGTCAAAATCTCTTTCTCATATTTTTATTTGTGGATGATGTACTTTTCTTTATACAAGGTATGTCTAGGAACTTCAAATATTTAATAAATATTTTGGAATCCTTTTGATCTTTAATATTTAATAAAGATGTATGGAGGTCAACCTTCAGAAATATTGTCGGTACTTGTATTACATCCTTTCTAGAGAGTCCACCCTTTTTCTTATAAAGATCCTTCCATTTCCTCTAAAACCTTTGGATACCATCTTTAAATACTCGGGCTTCCACCTTAATCTAGATAACTATAGGAAGGAAGACTGGACTTGGCTTATCCAAAAAGTTGAAGCTCGCATCTTCTTTTGCAGAAAACGCCTACTCTCACGAGGGGGAAGATTATTCTTGATCAAGTTGTTCTTAGAGAGTATACTGGTTTATTGGAATGCCATCACAAAAGTCCTATTCAGTGTGCTTTCCAAAATTAAATCCATGAATTTTTATTCTTGTGGACTGGTACTTAGAAAGCCAGTGGTATTCCTCTGGTTAAATGGAATCAAGTTGCTTACCCAAAGAAGCTTGGTGGACGGGGTATTAATAACATGTATTTATTTTCTCTTCCTCTTGAATCTTGCAACTTTTGGCATCTAACAAAAAACACGACGTTATGGGGACAAGTTTTAAAATCCAAATACCTTTAGGGAAGGTCAATCAAAGAATGGTATAGGAAGTTAGCTAAACCAAAGGGTGGTTCTATGGTCTAGAAATCTTTGAATGCAACTTTTCCATTAGTGGGCCTATGGACAATCTAGAAAATAGGGAACGGATGGAAAGTCAATATGGGAAAAGACCCTTGTCTTGGATTAGGGGATAATTTTCTCCTCTTATAAGAGCTTCTCTCCTCTCTTTAGGAGGTAGGTATCCATAGTCTGGTGGATACACAAGCACAACACCCTCATATTAGAGGACATTTAGGATGGAAGAGAAGTGAGGAGATTGGTATAACATGATCTTTGGCAAAGGAATGGCAGTCATACGTGGACATCCTAGTTACCAACTTTATCCATCTAGTAGACGATGAGGAGGATTCACTCTGCTGGTGAAGAAATGAAACTATAGGAGATTACACTATGAAATTAGGATATGAAGCACTTACATAGGAAAACTTCATGGGAAAAATTGCTTGGTGGTGGAGTATACTTTGGAAATTACATGACCCACTAAAGAGCAAGATCAACCTATGACTTGCTCTCAACAACAGATTTCTCACATGGGAGGTTGGCATACACAGGGGATTGAATGGCCCTAGATGGTGTATCTTGTGCATAAGTTGACCACCTATTTTCAAACTACGAATATGTGTTAGTATTTATGGAGAGGGTGGAGAAAGAATTGGAATGCGCTCCCATATGGACTCATTATTCGATTGAAGGTAATATAAGAGATTGGTTGAATGATAAGTGAGTCTCTAATTTGGAGGGACTCCCATGCATCTTTTTGAATGTAATATGGTGGCTGAAAAACGTGGTGATTTTTCAAGATAAGTTGATTCAGCCTAAACAATGTGCTTCCCTAGTTGTTAATCAATCAAAAGAGTTTCAGTTAAAAACTAAGTTAAGGAAACCAAGGGTTCCCATCTTTATTGATATTGACATGGTTATAACATGGGGTTATTTCAAAAGGGATAGCTAAGGCCACCCACCCCACTATGGTATTGGGGTTGTCCTCTATCTCAATCTTGCACATTACATTCATGTAAAATATTTGCATGGTCGTGGATCGAATAATAGAGCCGAGATAGTGGCCCCCAAGACTCTCTTAACGTCAACGTGGGAGAAAGGAGTAAAAAAATGTAAGGTTTTTAGTGATTCCAAGTTAAGGATAGATTGGGAAAATGGGAAGGCATTAATTTCCAATGTAAGTCTATCATCCCTGATATCTGACACATCATTCCAAATAAATCAATTTSACTGGATTTATTTCTAGCATGTTCTAAGGGAGATGAATATTGTAGCTGATAATCTATCTAAGGAGGCTCTACAACTTCCTAAAGGTACTTTTGGATACTATGATATTGTCGACGACAAGGAAGTGTGCGCCATGGAGTCCAGACTATGTTGAGTGTTCAGGTTTTATCTTGATGTTGTGTACTATTTTGTTTCAGGTATGATCGATACAAGTATATAGGAGGTTTAATTAAAATGATGCAAGCTGGGAAGCTTTTAGTAAGGACCTTTGTGTATTTTGGACATAGGCACAACTGTATTAAGAAGGCCCCTTCCCTTTTGAGAGGAGGGATGGAACATGTATATTCTCCTACTATAAATATATGATTTTTTTCGAAGGAAAAAAATTCAGGAAGAATTGCCACAAGTAAACCTAATCATTAAAATTTTAAAGAAATTTGTCAGGGAAAAGAACACATGGATATAATACTTCCCAAAAAAATATTCACATGGTGAAAGATTAGAATAAATAATTTGACCTTAATATAAGTGCATATATGGAAATATTTGTTAAAGAACTAGAGGAAGTTAAAAAAAGTGTTTGATAGATGCATAGAAATAGAGATTATTATGCTGAAGAATGTAACATTCAATGAAGAAAGAAAATATGAAATGATGCTAAAGGAATATGAATTGAGTGAAAATAGGAAGGATCTCCAAGATTTTAGAACTTTGTTGAAGAAAAAATATGAATAAGGGTATGATGAAGAAAAACAAAATAAAAGTGGTGTTGTTAAAAAAAAAATGAAAATGAGATGCCAATCCAATGTTTCTTACTAACATTATTTTTTTTAATTGAATATTGTAATAGCAATAGTTTTGGAACATATGTTTACAACTAGAGTCGTGGGATTGGGTGCCAGGGTCTGCCCCCAAGACGACCACCCACCTGTCCTCCATGTGGTCTATTCCGATATCATCCCACATCCTGGTTAGTCCAATGAAGCGGATCTAGCCGGTTCGTCAATGCAAGCAAGGGCAGTTTACTCTAGGGGAACTTATTGCTTATGGCGGGGAATACTCTTTTCACTGCTATAAAGCCATTCACACTACTACCACTCATTAGACACTACCACTACCCATTTATCCTTTGATCCTTAACATACAAATTTATCAGTTATTTTATGTGTCTAATTGCTAGACTATACAAGTAGGCACGAATGATATGGATAATATTAAATACCCGTTATTCTCAAATACTGCATCTTTGATATGATTCTTGATACGATTGAGTGAATGTTTTCTTTATCTTTGTTTAAGTTTACTTTACATGTAAAACATTGTTGTCATTTCTCTAATGTACCTTCTTAATTTTTCAATTTAATTATATTATTTTTTAAGAAAAAATAAATTTTATCTTGTCAATGTATTGTTATTAGATTTTAATTATAACAAAAATGTAAAATTAAGTTTTATGAATTGTGATAAGATGGAATTATTTTCAGATTTGGGAAAGAAAAATAAAACTAAGTATTTTGTACTTATGAGTTGAAATTGTTAAATTAAAAAGTTTATAATTGGTTTGTATCATTGAAATAACTGTGTATATGATTCATTGTTTTTAGCAAAACATTTCTTGAATTTTAAGATTGCAGCCAAATCCCCTTTTCACTTTATAATAATGAGAATGGATAATGTAAATTTATAAGGTGAAAAATTACATGTGTTGTGTAGTGACAAAACTAAAACAAATAACAATTAGATTTTGATATATATATATATATATATATATATATATATATATATATGAAAATTTTGCACACTATCCCTAACTTGGTAAAATATGTTAAAATTTCATCATAATCAATATGCCAACAACTATTTTTTTTTAGTTTTTTCATTACAACATGCCATTTTTATAAGTTTTGTTTTCCTTTTTCCCTTGTCTACTAGTATTTTTAGTCTGGGATTTCAAATATGAATTCAATGGAAAATTTCTCACAACCTAACTTGATTCTCCAACATGAACATGCATAACATTATACATTTCCCATAACCAAGTATCAACTTTCTATATGATCTAAAATCAGTTAATGCAAGAAAACTAAAAATGTTAGTGCAAGAAAATTCATAAGAACAATCCAAAAAAATTTAAATCAATGCAAAAAAATTCATAATGTCCATATAAGAAAACTTAGATCTAGAAATTTTCTCTCAGTGTTACAACACCATTACCATTTTTTAGATATAATTTCTATGATCTTCCCTTATGTTGTAAAATTCATTAAAACCAAGGAAGTAAGATTACAAGACTTCAAAAAAATTCATAATATCCATATAGGAAAACTTAGATCTAGAAATTTTCTCTAAATATTACAACACCATTACCATTTTTCAGATAGTATCTCTATGATCTTCCCCTATG